>JAMKCH010058960.1:0-18544 GCA_023653785.1 Ophioderma brevispina | reverse complement strand
AGATGGCGGTATCAAATGAAACGCAGTTTCTCCTGCAAATAAGACCAATGATCTTATAGGGAAATTTGCATTGGGGGGGTGTTGAAAACATCATAAAGAAACAGGACTTAAAAGACAACAACACAAAACAAACCGAGGAAGAAAAGGGAATAAAGGTGGGGATATTTATTGATGATACTAGAGCATTCCGAGATAGCTACCTTCATATTTATGCACTGTGTTTCATAGATGGGTAAGCATTAAAACGTACAATCAAACATTTTCAATAATGACAATAAACATTGGACAGCGGTCCCAAATAGATACGATTATGTGGTCAACAAAAGAATAACTTGATCCATCACGGCAATAAAAGCTAGACAAAAATTTAACCAAAATATATACCAAATGCACAAGATATAATGCCTAAGTGACCCTGATGACCTTTGAAACTCTCTGTGACCACCACATAAGACCCTTGCCTCAATGTACAAGTAGTATTTTATTGCATCATCAACTTTATTTCAATTATTCACATAAATTTTACAAAGCACAGAAACAATACTATTGAGGAGATGTTCGAGAGGCTAATAGGCCAGATGTGATTGTAATATGAACTGATCCATCATGCCTAAAATGTAGGACAAACATGTAACCAAACGTTATACCACATGCACAAGATATAGGACCATTGACCCCTTAAATGACCTTGGACCTCATCTGTCACCCCACATTAAGGGACACCTTCTATGTATAACCATACCAAGTATGAACTTGATAAATCACTTCACTAAAAGTAGACAACATTTACCAAAATGTATACCAAAAAAGTTTGACACACAACACCACCCCCACACGCACATACACACAGTCACCACACACATATACACACCTACTAAGGATGGTCTATTTGTGTGGACTTTGTGTATGTGGGCCTGATATGGCTCTGTGTGGCTTTTTGTGTGTCTTGTGTGACTTTATACTTGTGGTGACATTTTTGTGTGTCTGTTGGACATGTTGCGACACTACATGGACATGTATGATTGGTGGGTGTAGTTAGGGGCCTTAATTAGTAATTTTGTGACTTTTTGCCAAATTTCAGCAATAGGGGGGTAACGGTAACATCATTTTATGCTGAAAAATGCTATTTATGATTGACACACAAAATCATGCGCCATAAGGTCTTTTTCCTAGCGGACAAACTAAAATGGTGCACTCAAGGTGGGTACCATGACTCTAGTTAGTGCATAACTTTTTTGAACGTGTTGTATATGACGGGTCCTACTAGCGCTCTCAGCGAGGTACAAAATAACGTAGTATAGTGTCTTTAAAAGCCCAAATGACACTCTTTCAACCGTTGACAAACCATGTCTTCAAGCCTAGAAAGCCCAATAGCCCCAGCCATCTCCCGACTCGTCGATGCACACATGGATCACATTGCTGCAAGCATCTATGATGACAAGTTGGTTTGTTGGAAATATTGAAGAAAGTTATCATCACCATACATGTTTTAGATTGTCCACCTTAGTTTCATGCACAGGATGAGTGAAAACAGATAATACTTTATATGCTCGGAAAGGATGAATTAGAGAATAAAGGTATTGTTTTTGCTCTGCCGTGTGTCTATCGTGTAATATCACACGGGCGACAGCCTTATTTAAAGTAGAACAACGAGGGCGCCAGCCGAGTGGTTTTACGCTAAATAGTGCTGTACCCGTGTGATATGACCACGATTAGACACACGCAGGGCTAAAACAATACCTTTTTATCTCATCTTTAAACACTTTTATCAAAATAAGAAGCTGTTAGCAAAAATGGTAGATTTTTCCAAACAAATACCGAGAGCATTTAAATTGATCAGTCTCATATGCACCTTTGATTGGCTTGAGCAGTGCGTATGCGTATCGCGCCGGCGCATACGCGCTGTACCGGGTGATATCGTCGAATATACACGGCTAGGGAAAAACCCATTGAAATTGCGTAAACAATCTCAAGTGTTTTTAGAATCGCAATGTGCCAAATTAGGAAACAATTTTATGTACTGTTCCAGTACCAAATCTGATTAAAAATCTGCACGACAGAACCAACTGGACAACAAGTTCTCACACAGATTGATTCATTGTTTCAAGGCTTTCATCAATGGAATAAATTACTTTACATATGGTTATTGCCATGGTTCAATGCAACGTGGATATTTTCACAACTTCCTGAGTTCTACATGGACATAGATAATCTTAATACAAACAAGTTGTAGGGCGCATTTGATCCAGTAATCTTCATATTTTTGCAGGTCCAAAATGATATCTATGAACTTGAATATAGAAATAATTAGAACCAAGTACATATTTCGTTGGCTAGGAAGACAAGGAAGACAAATGACCATCTTAAAGATATCTCGGTGGAAATGAGGTATAGTGATTTAGTGTTTAGTAGCATGAAATGCACTTTGAGGGCCCTGTAATAAAAAAATCAAACAAGATGATTTTCTGATTGCCTATTGTTGATGTACCAAGTTAGTTGGTTTTTCTCCATTAAAACAGCCAATCAGCAATGCGCAAGTGTGACACTTTTCTGCCTGAGCCCCATATTTTTAATCTTCTAGTTATTACAAATGCCACTTCATATTATATACAAAAAAAAAGACTTAATTAAAATCAAATTTTGGATTTTTAAATGGGCAATGCAGTGTAATGGGACACAAACACGGCGGACCACATCAATATTGCAAGTAGGCCTCCGCTCTTCCGTCGGAAAACCTCTTGTGTAAAATCATACACACGTATTATTGCGTTGTACCACAGAAGTGACCATTGAAAAATACAAAAACTGCAACTTTGGGTTTGGGGTTTGCTTCTTTCGGGCACTCTATCCAGCCATTTTTGCCACACTTTTTCAAGCGAGGTGTTAATGAAAAGCAAGACAGAGGCAACAAATGTATAGTTTCGAAAACTTTCAAAATGGCTGACGTGTGGCACAATACTGATAGAAAAACGTCCGGATACTTTTTGTGCCAGTGGTATACCTACCTCTGAAGCCGCTTCTATCTCCAGATCATTCTCCTCCCGAAGACGATGTAGATTGTACTCTCTCTCCCTGTCACACATCCTCCTTGTGTCTAATGGTATATGGTACATTGCAGATACCTACCTACTTAAACTACCATTTACATCATCTCCTTTTGCTGTCCAATGGTAAATACAGCCCTTTTCTTTTAAAGCCACTCAGAGATTTCCCAAGGATGGCGCCCTCATTTTCTAAGCAAATCAATTTTTTTGGAAATATACACAATTCTTGTCGACATAGTAATCACTGCAATGCCAAATAGCTAAGCTCAATCGCTGGTCCTTCATAGAAAGTCACAACTTTTTAATAAAGTCTGATCTGGATTGTTTGTTTACAAACAACAGTATCCAAGGTACTACTGTTACACACAACCATTATGGTTAATATCCAAACCAAAACCCCTTATTCATCTCAAACTTTGGAATTAAGCATTAGACTCTTTAGTTCCAGTTGACTATTTTATATTTCTTACAAAAAATTATATTCCAAATCTCTGAGTCATCTTTGATTTTAGTAGTCAGTTCTCATTTACAGAGCAGGAAATTGGAGGAATTAATGAGGAGGATGCCATTTTTTTTCTCCCGTCCAACACATTTCAATAAACGTGCAATTTGAGTTGATGCAACAGGCCATATCGCCTTCAGCCTAATGTCTTTGCTATGTCCAATATCTTTTTCTTTTTGTATATTTAAGTACTCTTCACGGAATTCGCACCATCCTTATACTTCCTCCTTAACAACTAATGATCCCACTAACTAATTTCGTAGGGTCATCCTAATGCAATACCTCCTTGGACTGCCAACCACCAAATACCCCGAGGGAACTTTCATGTTTTTGGGTATTTGAGAGTGTTTCCAAGGGTTTATTAACTCTTAGCATGCCGATGTCGATGCACGCGACCGCGCATCAATTTTGTCACTTTTGGTTTTTTTTTTTTTTATTTAAAACTTCAAATTATGGGGATAATTCAAATATCATCCCTAAATGCTCAGTCCAAACAGCCCTATTCTATTGTTTTTTGTTTTTAGATGGTCCCCCAATGTACCTGTGTGTTCTTAAACCTTATATGCTCAGCACAGAATTTTCAAGCTACTTTTTTATACACCTATACACTGAAGTCATGTATATAAATTATCCATTAAAAATCTGCCTTAGATTTTGACCTAAGATCTACTTGTAATGTTAATGTTTAACAGACTAGTGCGTTTTCTCCCTTTGCATTGACCTTTAACCTGTTGTGACCTTTGACCTCGCATTGCCCTGGGTTCCGGTCCTAGAGTCGTTTTGGGCCAAATTGGTTGGTTGACCTCAGCATTGCCTTGTGTTCGGGTCTAGAGTCGTTTTGGCCAAATTGGTTGTTCCAAGGCATTTCTAAGCAAATTGACCTCCAGATGAACTGTGGGTCACTTCAAAAGCCTGAAAAAGTCAAAACAACCCTAAGACTGTCGTTTCCCACCCATGTGCCAACTATCAGCTCCATACGTCATTTGAAGCACAATGAAACACATCGCCCGACAGACACAGAGACAACTCTTGTTCTTTAGAAATACAGATGTGTAGAAATTCACAATTTTGACCTTCATTTCATCGTTTCATTTAAGTACCACAAAAATAGTGTTCAAGCACAAATATAGTAACCCATTTCAGTATTTTTAAGCTATTGAAAGGGCATGAAAAATGAAAGCAAAACATGAAATCCCCCATGGACCTGCTGTATCAATCATCAT
The DNA here is from genome assembly GCA_023653785.1 of Ophioderma brevispina. Lineage (NCBI taxonomy): Eukaryota > Metazoa > Echinodermata > Ophiuroidea > Amphilepidida > Ophiodermatidae > Ophioderma > Ophioderma brevispina. The sequence goes on along the minus strand of JAMKCH010058960.1, from coordinate 13,775 downwards.
ATCAATGCCTTAGGCCCAAAAAATAGTTTGTCTCAGCTTCTTTTGGATAAAAAGCTTTGTGCTGTGCTTTTTTTACAAAATAAGCTATGACCTATGCAATATTGTTTTTAATTTGCGCCGTGGTGTTTTAGAAAAATTTAATATGTGCCCCTCCAACTCACACCTCTTCTATTTTCAAGTTATAAAACAAACTTTACACAATGAAAAACACAATATAGAGGCCATACAGTTCCACTTTTTCCTTTTTATATTTTGTATGGTTCCATGTCTTTACATACCCTAAGAATAAGACAACAAAATATTTGTAAAAGTAAACCTACATGGATGTCTTGAACTGTGAATTTCATTGGCACTCCAAACTACAGGTGTCATCCTGCATTTTGCTCACACTGGTTAGCAATAAAGATGAAATTGGCTTGATGGCATCGATCATCTACAAAATATTTGTATCGCTAATGTCACGCAAACTCACACAAAAACAACTTCAAGAACTTGTCGCCGTGTTAGTCTAATCACAGCCTTTCTATGAATGTACACCACACAGCACAAGGAATACAAACTCCTCCTCTGTGAAAGACTGATTAGGATTTTGTTGAAGTATCACTACTTTACAAATTTAGAGATGCACTTTGTGATAAGAAAAAGTATCGAAATAAAAATCCTTTTAATGTAAAAAAAATTGCCACCACGTAGAGCTATGCGCTAAATCCAATTTTAAAAGCTATGCATGTGGGAAGCTGTGACAAACTATTTTTTTATGGCCTTAGTCATGAACAAATAACATTTCCAACATGTAGAATAAGCTTCCTAATTCACTAGTTACAATTTCCAATTATGTAAGGTCAAGCCATGATTTCAAGATACATCAGATAATGGCTGACACCAGAGGGTATATTGAGTCCATCCCACAATGCAATTCAGTTTTGGGAAAATTCATCTTGTGATCCCACAAAAATCCTATTCCTAATTAACACATTTAAACTCATTTCAGCCCACAAAGCACTAACCAGTACTTGTAGGAACAAACACCTATTTGTCAAAAACTCGAAAATGTGCATCAGAAGCAGGGGCACATTTTGGGAAGTAGCTCTACTCCAGGAGTCCCTCTAGTATCCTAAAAGAAGAAAATTAATCTTTGTTAGGCCTAATACCCACACTTGATAACCAATGCCCACCAATGCCCACCAATGCCCTGTATGAAATCAAGTTTCCTTAACTACCTTAGAATGCCAGTATTTCCTCATTTCATCCGATCTTCAAGAACCATTTTAGGTCAATGACAGCCTACATCAGTACATATGTACCCTCCTGTGTGGAAAAAACATTTTTATAGCAATGAGACAAGGAATTAATAACTAGCTACCAAGCATAGAACACATAGTCAGTTTAGTCACAAGGTATAAGAAAGTTAGTGTCGTAGCATAACAGGAAATTCCCTCTGTGACTCCTATCAGGGTTGTACGATCAGCCATTTTAGTGATGGTTGTTATTTGATGAAAATTTGACATTTTATAACGTTATGTCTAAAATTGTCCAATATTTGCTAAATGATTAAAATTGTGCATTTTTTGCTTCTTTGAAGTGGTGGGCTCTAGAGTCCAGAATTGGTGTTTAGTGGTGGCTCTGAGTCTAGTGGTTGGGGCGGTGGGCTCTGCCCGCTCACCACCCGCCAACTGTAGCTACAATCCCTGGGCTATATTCACCGTCCGCTCTAATTGAGATCAAGGATGATTCAGACGTCCACATACAATCATGCTTTTGTTGGTTAACCCATGTATTATTACATGGGTCAAGTAACGGTCACTCGCACAGCACATTGATTTTACATAATTTAACTTTATGAGGGATTTGTTGAGGTGTATGTTTCAAGGTCCAAACATCCACCATAAGGAAAATAGAGTTGTTTTTGTATTTCATAGTGCAAATGACAGTTGGCACCCGCTGGTGATAATCTAGTTTTGCATGGGGACTGTGTAGGCTTTCGGAAAACTCTCTGGGTGGTAGTCTGATCACGGCTGTCCTGCTGAGAACTGACAACTTGTTATTTTTCACAATGTCTGCATAATTAACATTTATGCTTCAATTATTTTGACATAGTGGTTTTTTGGTTTGAAATCAGAGCTTAGCATTTTTTAGGGCTACCCTTTCAAGAGAAAGATCCAGGCTCCTACTAGTAGGTATAAAACCACAAAACACTGGGTGGCAGGTGCAGTGTTGATTTAGAGTCGCGGTACAGCAGCTGCTGACAGGGCCCCCCAAAAATATTGCTCTCGGGCCCATCAGACACTCCCCTAATAGCCTAAAGTGGACATTGCGTCGCTTTGCAGACACTAAAGGGGCCCCACCTTAAGCTGCCGAACAGGGCCCTTTTCCTTAAAGCCGCCACTGGTCAGGTTGCAAGTGGTTGGCTAATCAGAGCCTGAGTTGAACTTATTGAACTTTGCTAGTGGAAGCATTGGATTCACCAAAGACCAGTGAAATGGGAGACCAAATTAGGTGTTTAAAATCGAGCAAATTCTCCCTTTTTTTAGTTTTAGGAGGGGGATATGCTCCACTTCTTAAATATGATTGACATTATTTATCATGAACCAATGTATGAAGTTGGTAGAGCACCTTGAACAAGGCAAAGCGGTGGTGGAGGTAGAATCAGTTTTGCAAAACCAAGTAGAGTTTTTATTCATTTTGAACCATGAACATTCATGTTTGTATTAGTAAACCATGGCTTGTGTACACCTCTAATCTTACTTTGAGTACATGCAAATTCGGTGTATCGTTAGAAAAATTTGCAAGTTTGTATTCTGTCCATAAACGGACAAATCTACAGCACAGGGGCCTATTAGCCTATGGTAGCATAAACCCAGAGAATTAAGTTGGAAAGTTCTAACGAAATGTGTTCATTTAAAAGATCATTATTTTAACTTAAAAATGAGGGGGTCACTCATGTCTGTCATACTCATAGTTATGCAAAAATTGGCTAAGTTATGGACAAATGTATGTTGCCAGATGGTTCACAATTTTGTGACCGGGCAGTCAATGCCTTGCTGTACAAAATGTATACATAGGCTTATTTGACAACGGGAGGGTAATTTACAAAAATGCGCTTTTGTTCAATAACATAACGGGGTAACTGCAGGATCAAAGATTAGGACATAATGTATTTTTCCCATTGTCTTTGGTATTTACAGTCCAAACTCATATGTAATTTTGTGATTTTCCATAGGATTACACAGTTAAGAAAGTGGACACGCGTCACAACTTTTGATTGTGAGCCTGCCCCTCGCATGGGTTGATGTGGTCATTCCTACCCCCTAGGGAGGTGGGAAACAAGCAATTGTCACTCTAGTCATAAACACAAAAAACGCAAGATCGGGATCGAATCAAATTTTGTGAAATACTTTTTCTCAAGGAGAATAGTGAAAATGAATTAAAAACAGGGTGGCTGGGAATCACCCAAAATGCACCTTTAAAAATCAGACCAAAAAGGTAATCTTTAAATAGCGCCCTCACACATTGCACATGCGCTATAAACTGAAACAAGTGAAAAATTGGGGCAACGATTCTGTTTCATTCTTTTTTAACTCTTTTGGCATTTGCCGCTGCCCTAACTAAGGATTTTTTTGTTTGGCTAACTAGTCCATTTCCAACAACTGCCAATATTACTGTGATTGTTAAAATCTCAACTAAACCTTCCCATTCTGATCCGAATCCTGAGTCCCTGCCATGCCAATGCTACCCACGACTTCTGTGAACTCCTAGCTAAGTTCAGGTTGTTCTCACACCCGTGACAAGAAGTGAACTTGAAGTCTGAGTTGAGGAAGACGACGCGCAAAGCCTGACTGAGTGCAACCCCCGCACAACAACCATATACCATCCACGACAATAACTAAAAGTCCGTGTCCCGTCCCTGTTCCGGTGTCCTGAACTCGCATGCAAATTGTCATTTGAGCCAGGGTTTTGACACTGTTTGCCATTTTCCCTCCCCTTGCTGTTTGTCCTTGACGTGACCAATGTACATGCAATGATCGAGCGACACAGTGAAACACGTGATTTTCACGTGATAACCAACAGTTTATACATAAAAATATGATAAAAAATACTTCTCTTTCATATGTTTGGAATGTTTTCTTTTATTGAGGAAATATATTCTCATGCTGATACCTGTCTCATATCAATTGGTCCTATCTTGATAATTATAAGAAAAGTATTTGGAGATCAAAAATTAACCATGGAACAGAACAATCAATTACCCATAGCCATTCGTGCATATACGCCATTTTATTATCTTTTTTTGCTGAAAATATTGAATTGGGTGAAAATCTTTCGTGGTAAACCGATTTCTGATTTAGTTTCAACTCATTTTCCATCATGCCTCGTATTCGATTAAAGTAGATTGTGCGGAATTACCGAGGTAAATGAAATTTCACGTTTATTGTAGAAGATCCATGCATTAATCGGAAAAGAGCTTGCATCTGTCGTCGCTCAGAGACAGAGTATCATCATTCGACAGCCATGCAAGCAAGTTACAGGGCGATCCTGTAACATTAAAATAAGGCCAAGAAAAAAAAACAAGTTTGTCCTAGAAATCGCGCGCATTAAGTTTAAATTGGGTTTTTTGACCGCATATTTGTTTTTTTTTTAAAAGGATTTACTTCTTTAGCTAGTTTTTTTGTAGAATTTCAGAAAACAAATGAACATTATATTGGGTGAGAAACGGGTTAATAGTCTATGAACAGATCATTTGTTTTTTAAAAATCTTTCAAATAGTTGATTTTTAAATCAACTTAAGTTAGAGTATGTTTCAACATGAAAAGAAATATGAGAATTAAGATAATATGTCTCTGAATTTAACCCATAAAAAGTATTTAGTGGCTTATTCACACAGTGAGAAGCTGAAGTCCTCCAATGCCTCAAGACACACATTGCATGGAATTACCTTGGTTGCCAGTTCAAATCCAGCAAGAACATGAGACGGTTCCAATCCGCTGTTGCCACCTTAATTCCTGCTTGGCAGTCAGACTTGCAGGACAATAATGAGGTTGCCATTTTGAAATTGGCCCATATGCACATTATTGTTGATGCTAATTTTGTAATAGAAGGGAATAGATACTGCTTGTAACATAGGGCAATAAATTCTACTAATCAGTGACAGCGTGGCGGCAGCACGGGTGTGGTGTGGGAATATAGAGGGGATAGTATTTAAACAATTTGCAAAAATGCATTAATTTTTATTTCTCGTTTATTTTTTAAATAAACCAAAGGTTAAAATGATTTTCAAACTGGGCTCAAATTCGAGCCATAGCTACAGTTACATGTAGTCAATATGTAAATGATTTTTTCTATCTTTGAGACATTTGTCATTGTTCAGAATGCTGTGTCAGCAATATCAAATAAAAATTGGGAAAAATGACTCGCAAATCAAAACCCACTGCCTACTGGAAAACAACTTTTTTTGTTGTAATTATAAATTAGATTAAATATTATTTTGATATTATTTTTGATGATGATTGATGGATGATGGGTGATGTGGTTGTTGTGATGGTGGTGATACAGTTCTTTTCTTTCTTTGTATTTTTTTTCAAAAACTATGTACCATTATATTTACAAATATGCAGTGGCTTTGCCAACTTTTTTTTTCGGGGGAGGGGCACAGTATTTTCAGGTTTCGGGGGGGGGGGGGGGGGGGGGGGGGGGGGGGGGGGGGAAGCGGGAAGCATTATTCCATTTGTTAGTATAGTAATATGGCCTATGTAAATCACAAATTTTTTCCCAGGGGGGAAAGAGGGGGCCAAGATTCCCACAGGAGCTGCCCCCCCTGGCTACTCACTGGGGGGGGGGGGGGGGGGTAGCGGGAAGCATATTTACACAATTTGTTAGTATAGTATATGGGCTATTAAACACTAATTTGTCAGGGGGGAAAGAGGGGGGGCAAGATTCCCACAGGAGCTTCCCCCCGGCTACGTCCGGCAAATAATGCCACTAGCAAAGTAACAGGATGGCAGCAGCAACAGTTAATTTGAAGCAGGTAAGCTGTAGTTAAGCAAAAACAAAGCCATAATTGTCTTTACATTTTTCTTGGCATTTAAAAAAAAAAATCTGCTTCGAAGGCTGAAACCCCCACCCCCAAAAAATGCATATCACAGGGTTTTTTCACATTCCTTCTGCGACAACCTTTTTAGTGGCCTAAGGCAGAATGCCGGTCAGAGACTAAGCAGCAACCTAGACAGAAAAGAAATTTAATAATCCAAGTAAAGCAAGATTAAAGGATTTTTGGTTTTTTAGGCTACACAACCAAAAACCATTTACAATGTTCCAACAACAATCACAAATTGCATCTTGAAAACAATTACGGCCAATATGTTTAAAATCCCAAACGGGAAATCAAATTATTCCTATTTATCACTGCGGTTTTGTTAATAAATAGAGAAGAGGTTGTGATTAATGTTAATTTAGGTATTTGGTATCCCTTAAGAGGGATCTGGAAAAATAGGTTTATAAAAATCAATATGCTGCAAACAAAATTTTTTCATGAGAAAAGACAGAAGTTTAAAATATTATGCTCATCAAACCATCCGCCGCCATCATCATCAATCAACCACGCCGGCCATCATCAACCATCGCCGCCATCATCATCATCACCAATCGCTGCCATCATCACATCATCCCCACCATCAGCTGCCATCTCCTAATCACCATCTCGCCGCCGCCTCATTCATTTCACTCATCATCAATCAAACCAGAAATGAACAAGCTAAAAAACTAATCTGGTTACTTCTGAAAATGGAGACCGTAAAACAAAAAGTTGAGCATTAAAAAAGATTTTAATAAGGAAAATTAATTTTGAAAATAGCTAACACCCATTCACCCTCGTGCTAATTGGACCCTTCTATTTAAAATTCCCAAACACCCCAGCTCAACCAGCCTACAAATATCTCAGACGGGTATTTCCCTTAATTCCACTTTTAGGCCTAATGCTACCATTAGTCAACACCCTAGGGATTCCCCACTTCCATCTCGCGCAATGTGCCAACTCGCCGCTGAAAGTGCAATTGAGCTGCCAAAGTACTCCCCTATTTCACCTGTTTCCTCACCACATCGAAACTGCACAAATTCGGCATATAACTTTCATCGGTGGGGTGTAGATAGAATTTTGTCGAATGACCGTGAAAGTTTATGAAAAACGGGGGATAGAATTGATACATGATATACGATATGGGATAAAATCATATGGCCGCCACAACATCCAAGTAGCCATGGTTCGATTTAGAGAAAATAAATCTACTCACATGTTAGCTTTTTCCCAAAAGGGCTTGAAAATACAGAAAAACTAAACATGGGGCAGAGAAAAGTCACACATGCAGCAGAGTCAATATTACATGCACTGGTGCATGTTTGCACCTGGTAAATCGAACCCTGCTGATTAGCCCATCGTGACGTCTATAGCGAAATATCGCCGCCACAGATCATAATTCCTAGGTTTGCTAATATCCGTTCAGAACCAGACCTCGGCGCGAGCAGCGCGAGGTCTGGGAAAAAGTTATTCCAAATGCTTTAGTATTTTTTCTTTACTGTACAATTGAATAGCCTGCTGCGGGTAAAAAAAGATGGTATATTTTTTCCGTCAAAATTGACGAAAATTAAAGTAATGTTTGAGAAAAATTTTTAAAGTGTTTGAGAACCCATTCAAATTAACTTCACTATATGTTACATGTATATAACATATTAACACAAGTATTTTAGGGAATTCAGTCAGTAATTTATAAAATATGTGAACTTAAGAAAAATTGCTAATGTTAGGTACCCATTATTGAGCTTTCTGTCATTTATACAATAGCAATGTATGGGCATGAAAAAAATGGTATGAATTTAGTATTCTGCACAAGTTTAAAATGCTTAACATGAAAGAACTTAACCTTAACCCTAACACGTCACCAGGGGTTTTGCCGAATATCGTCCTAGATGCATTAGAATCATTTTCTTTGACGTACGAGAATCAATGAGGAGCAAATTTGCATTTCATTGCATCTCGGATGTTTTTCCCGGCACCGGAATAAGTAGCGTAAAGTCGCTTACTGCCGAGAAGAAATGAGAACCAAGACACCCTCTGCGGGGAAACGGTTCCAAGAAGTCAATGAAATCATTCGTCTCTCTGCGGGAAACGGTCGATGCAATGAGAGTCATTCACCTCCTCCGGGGACTGTCGAGGTGCAATGAGAGTCATTTTTTCTCCGCAATAGCAAATAGTTGTAAATTCCAAGGAAAAGGCCCAAAATTGGGAATCAATTGCCGACCAGTTTTTTGTGGACGGTTATTGACTCTCGATGCTTCAGGACGGGTTAGGGTTTTAAAGTGGCGTCAACTGTTTGTTAGCGGCCCGGCATCAATTCTTTGTGAAAACGGTCCCCGAGATGCAATGAAATCATTGATCTTCTGTGGGGAAACGGTCCGAGATACAATGAGAATCATTCCCTCCTGCGTGAAATTGTCCGAGTGCATTGAGAGTCTTCAATCTCCTGCGGGGAACGGTCTGAGATGCAATGAGATTTGTCCGTCTCCTGTGGGGAAATGGTCCGAGGTGCAAGAGAGCATTCTCGCACGAAAATAGTTAAAGTCCTCGCGAATGGCAATGAGAAGCCATTATCGACCAGTACAACAGATTGTGATCTCATTGATTCTCAGGAACGGTTTTAGGGTTAATGGCTTCCTTAGAAGGTTTTGATCCTTTTAGGTTGGAAGAAAGTTTTTACAATATATGCCTCCAAATATGATAGTTTCAGTGTTTTCTTTCGTCCTTTCATCTGCTTACATGTAGGTTTGGACTAAAGGTTCTTTCTAACCAAAAAGTAATAAAAGATTGCTTATAATATTGGCAAACGCATTGGTTGAAATAAAATTTATCATTTTTAGGTCACAAAGGTGAATGAAGAATGGCCCTAATGAATTGATCCTTTTATAATTGGTGGCAGTGCTCATTTATGATTATTCTGGTTTAAGATACATTGTGTTTTTTCTTTGCAGATGAGATCTAGGCAGCTGTTATGACATATGGCAAGAACTCGTGGTCCTAGAATTGCATCAAATTGCTACAACACAGGAAGTCAGCCAAACAGTGCAAGGCCAGATGGTAAAAGCTACTGGTGATGATTTTGGTTAAATTTGGTTTGTTCCACAGGCAAGCAAAGGCAAGCCAACAAGTAAATTGCTAAATTCCCGAGTAGCAGCGTGCATTGGCAAACTTGAGAGGCATGGAAGAGATATTTGGGTTCTGAGGGTTCCTTTAGGAGAGGCACAAAAAAGGGCATGTATTAAATTCTTGAGAGGCATTGACAGGCATCTGGGGTTCTGAGGGGTTTCTTTCTGAAGGCACTGAGAGCAACTCATCATAGCTGTGATGCAGTACACTGTGTGCTGTCATGAATTTCTCAAATGGTTCATTGTCTGAAGATCATTTCAGAACCACTGACCAAAGACAAGCATATCTTACCTTTACACATTCGACGGCAATAATTAATATTTAATCAAGTTACTTCCATTGCTGAATTTGCTGATTTTTGCTGGTTGGCCCAAGGGAGATGGGGAGAATTTTTTTTTTTTTTTTTTTTTTTGTCGGAAATGGGATTGGGGTGGGATGCTGCTGATCTACAAACCTCTTTAACCAGAATAAATCACTGCAGTTAGTGAAGACATGTGTAATGAACTTGACAAACTCAAACTCCACAGTTTTTTTCTTGTCTTTGTCCTTCCCATCCTATGTTGATGGTTGGATCAAGCATCAAAAAGACCGAGTGGAGTAGAGAGGAGGATGAGAAACTTCTCATTTGGCCAGCTGGATGCCTACACAGTGCGCACATAGCACCATGTAGGCAGAACTGCAGCCCAGTGCCTGGAAAGATATGAGATACTGCTGTAAGTAACATCACCCACCATCTGATGATGGGTACTATTGCCCGTTAGGCAAGCCTAGGCCTACATCAATAAATTCCCCAAAGTATGTTGATAGGTACACCAAATTGTTTAAAGGACCTACAACTAACCATCCAAAACTAGCTGATGATAACTTGTAAGTGAAGCCTATGACATCCCAAAAATATTAATATGTGGTAAGGTATTCCCATTGTCAATCTACAGGTAAGATTCTTTGTAGTATATACTACCCAATCACTTGAATGAAAGCCCTGATATGCATCTATATTGAAAACCTGGGATATCCTTGAGGAAAGAATCAATCAGCTGTAGGATAAATCTATACCGTGTGTCCCAAAAACCGCAACCTATTGTGGCAGGCGCCATAAGTTTTGAACAGCATGTGACTATTTTCTTCCTTTGTTGTAAGATAAGATGGGATGGGACTGTTAGCTAATATCCCTGAAAAAGTTCATAAAGTAGAGTCAATATTTTTAAGATATGACCCCAAAAATCAGTAACCTGCAGAACCCATTAACCAACTTGAGGCGCTATTACTAAACTACAGGACTTTACGTTTTGCGCTCAGAACCACCAATATAATCTCTAAATTCAACCACACCATTTTTCCTTTTTTTGAAGACTGGCTATTGCACAAAGCTTTAACATTATGATGTTTCCATTGTAATAACAGCTCAAAACATGCATTTTGGACACACTTAAAAAGATCGATTAGAAAGTTATGATCAGAGAGCAACACTCTTCGTTTTGTAGAACAACAACTCTTCGTCCTGTCCAAATAAGATTTCTTGGATAGAGCTATCATTTCATAATCATTATTGGTGACGGGGGTTTTACTTTCCTAAAGTTGAGAAATTGTAAATTATTTTCATACAAGCAAGTTGCAGCCCACGCAAATTTATCATTTATTTATGTAATGTGGATTTTGTCTATGACTTGTCTATCTTCTGAAACATAGTTTATAACCGATAACTTATGTTTTATCATTATCATCAAGTACTAATCTATAGTAATGCAGTCATTTTGACCCTAAAGTTGTTCTGCAAGAATTTTGGGCAAGTAATGTTGATGCAATCAATATGTATTTGCCATTCTGTTCTTCATTGCCAGTCGTGTGGTTACCAGCTCCTCATTTTTGTAAATGGTCCCTGCAGGTTACTTGATTGTTGGGTGATATCTTAAAAACTATGAACTGCCTTTAGAACTTATCAAGGGGTATTAGCTAACAGTCCCCTCTTGACTCACAACACAAAATAAGTAGTCACGTGCTTTTGTGTTCACAACTATGTCGCCGGCCACCAAGTGTTGCTTTTTTTTTTGGGACACACGGTATAAATCCATTTCAACTCTATCATTCATGCCCTACAGACCTCATTATTTTTGTGCTGAATTACTAATGTGCTGAATCATATACCACTACAAACATCAAATCATTGATAAATACCTAGAATCCCAGCTAATATTATACTAGAAGCACAACTATATTATGTAGCATTTGTTTAATTGTTAAAGTGACATTTTGTGAATCCACATCCCTTGTTCCCCCCCCCAACTTATGACAAAAAAGTTTAATGATTTTTATAATCCTCTCTGAACCGTTGGCCTAAGTTAAAAAGAATGTTTGCTCTGCGTGCAATTCAATCTGCTCTTGAGAAATCCTTATTTTTGTATTTTCTGTCCATAAACAACAAAATACAATACATTGGCCTATGGGGTAGCGTGATAACACCTTCTGCTAACCACACAACACATTTTTCAGATCAACTGAAAATTTTGAAGTAACACCTTTTCTCAGGAATATGTAGTGAACCATAAACCAATGAGAATCATTTTTTTTTGACGTACGAGAATCAATGAGGAGCAAATTTTGCATTTCATTGCATCTCGGATGTTTTTCCCGGCACCGGAGTAAGTGGCGTAAAGTCGTTAACGGCCGAGAAGCAATGAGAACCAAGACACCCTCTGCGGGGAAACGGTCCAAGAAGCAATGAGAATCATTCGTCTCCTGCGGGGAAACGGTCCGAGATGCAATGAGAGTCATTCACCTCCTGCGGGGAAATGGTCCGAGGTGCAATGAGAGTCATTTTCGCATACGCAAATAGTTGTTAAAGTCCAAGAAGCAATGGGAATCAATTGCCGACCAGTTTTTGACGGGTTATTGACTCTCGATGCTTCAGGACGGGTTAGGGTTTAAAAGTGGCGTAAAGTTGTTAGCGGCCGAGAATCAATTCTGTGGGGAAAACGGTCCGAGATGCAATGAGAATCATTCATCTCCTGCGGGGAAACGGTCCGAGATACAATGAGAATCATTCACCTCCTGCGGGGAAATGGTCCGAGGTGCAGTGAGAGTCATTCATCTCCTGCGGGGAAACGGTCTGAGATGCAATGAGAATTGTTCATCTCCTGCGGGGAAATGGTCCGAGGTGCAATGAGAGTCATTTTCGCAACAGAAAATAGTTGTTAAAGTCCGAGATGCAATGAGAAGCAATTATCGACCAGTACCAACAGATTGTTGATCTCATTGATTCTCGGACGGTTTAGGGTTAATGGCTTCCTTAGAAGGTTTTGAATCATTTTAGGTTGAGAAGAAAGTTTACAATAATATTCTCCAAATATGATATTTTCAGTGATTTTCTTTCGTCATTTCATCTGCTTACATGTAGGTTTGGACTAAAGGTTACTCATTATACCAAAAGTAATAAAAGATTGCTTATAATATTATTGGCAAAACAGCATTGGGTTGAAAATAAAAATTTATCATTTTTAGGTCACAAAGGTGACCGAAGAATGGCCCTGATGTATTGATCCTTTTATAATTGTGGCAGTGCTCAATTTATGATTAATTCTGGTTTAAGAGACATTGTGTTTTTTTCTTGCAGGATGAAGATCTTGAAGGCAGCTGTTTATTAAATAATGGCAAGAACCAGTGGTCTAGGATTGCATCATTGCTACACAGGAAGTCAGCCAACAGTGCAAGGCCAGATGGTAAATAAGCCTACATGGTGATATTTTTGGTTAAATGTTGTTTGTTTTCCACAGCAGCAAAGGCAACCACAAGTAAATTGCTAAATTCCCGAGTAGCAGCGTGCATTGGCAAACTTGAGAGGCATGGAAAGATATTTGGGTTCTGATGGGTTACTTTATGAGAGGCACAAAAAGGGCAATGTATTAAATTCTTGAGAGGCATGGAAAGGCAATCTGGGGTTCTGAGGGGTTTCTTTCTGAAGGGCACTGAGAAGCAACTCATCATAGCTGTCATGCAGTACATCTGTGTGCTGTCATGAATTTCTCAAATGGTTCATTGTCTGAAGAATCATTTCAAGAACCACTGACCAAAGACAAGCCATATCTTAACCTTTACACATTCGACTGGCAATAATTAATATTTAATCAAGTTACTTCCATTGCTGATTTGCTGATTTTTGCTGGTTGGCCCAAGGGAGATGGGGAGAATTTTTTTTTTTTTTTTTTTTGCGGGAAATGGGTGTGGGGTGGGATGCTGCTGATCTACAAACCTCTTTAACAGAATAAATCACTGCAGTTAGTGAATACATGTGTATGAAAACTTGACAAACTCAAACTAACACAGTTTCTTGCTTTGTCTTCCCATCATAGGTTTGAGTGGTTGGATCCAAGCATCAAAAAGACAGAGTGGAGTAGAGAGGAGGATGAGAAACTTCTTCATTTGGCCAAGTTGATGCCTACACAGTGGCGCACAATAGCACCCATTGTAGGCAGAACTGCAGCCCAGTGCCTGGAAAGATATGAGATACTGCTGTAAGTAGAATCACCCAAAAATCTGATGATGGGTAATAAATATGCCCAGTGTAGGCAAGCATAGGCCTACATCAACT
>JAMKCH010058952.1:0-60006 GCA_023653785.1 Ophioderma brevispina | reverse complement strand
TCAACTATGCACACTACTCTACTTACTACTCCGTAATAGTGGTCAAATGTTACCACAAAAAGGGTCAATTTTTTACCCTTTTCGTGGTCAATTTTGACCACACTATTTCGTGTAGTGTGGCATATAGTGGAACTACTTACCACGAAAATGACCACGTTGTTTTTTAGTGTGTATCCTGGTCTAACATCCCTCTGGTCTGATAAGCATTTTGGTCTAATATATCCACTTGGTCTAACATTCAGCTAGTTTTTCTAATATCATTTATTTGGTCTAATACCCATTGGCCTAATTCCCATTTGGTCTAATATCCATTTGGTTCTACTATCCATCTGGTCTAATATCCATTTGGTCTACTATTTAAATGTTTAAAATCAACAATTTTTGGTGTCACGTCCAATGGAATATTAAACCAAAATGGTATTCTTGACCAAAAATATTAAACCAGGTGACATTAGACCAAATTGATATTAGACCAAATGGATATTAGACCAAATGGACATTATACCAAGTGGATATTAGACCAACTGTGTACACATAGACCAGATGGGTATTAGACCATATGCTATTAGACCATTGGGTATTTAGCCTAGATGGATATTAGACCAAGGATAGTAGACTAGATGATATTAGACTAAGGGACTGACCAAATGGTGTTTGTGATTATTAGACCAAATGGTGCAGGGCTCGTTTTAGCAAGCACTGGGCCGCTGGCCCGCGGCCAGTGAAATTCATATCGGGCCAGTTAGAATTCAACTGAGCTGGTCCGTCGGGCCAGTTGAATTTTCAGAAATGTAAGGTTTGGTATAGGCTTTGTAATAATTCCAGTTTTGTGAAATATCCTCAAAATGTTTCATCTAGGTTTTTTTAATTTTTCATGGCATTTTTTCAAAGATGCATCATCACTAATTCATTTTGACTCTACTGGCACAAACCTTCTCTAGCACAGACGGGTGTGTTAGTCTCTCTCTGTCAATCACAGCGTTTCATGTGGTCCTAGGAGCGAGGGAGAGTATAGGTCCATAGGCACCATGCATGATTATTTCAACGGAAAATAATGATTCTCACATTACGACATAATTTCAAAACGCGCACGCATCACGCTGCTTCGCGGCACTCTAACTGCAGATTCGCAGAAATGAAGCATTCCTTAACCAAATTGCAGTGGACCAGTCCCCCCTCAATAAGACAGAATTAGAAGACGTTCCCTAGAATAACAAGGATGTTTTTGTAGAGCATGAGGAGTAATTTGTCCACATTTATTTATCAATTATAATTTTTGTACCTTTGTACAAACTACAAATGTTGGTTATGGAACCAGATGAGTGGAAGTAAAGGCAAAAATTAGACAAAATAAACACAAATACTGATGCCCCATGGAGGATGTTTTTCGTGGCACGGAATTGAGATGGCGGTACGGGTATGTGCGTCGTTCAGGACTCCAAGTGTTCATTGCATCTTTTGCAGTTCTTTAGACTCCCCTATTTGTGCCACAAAACAGAAACTCACGAGATTTTATTTAGGCTGCATGGGAAAGTTTGCCAGTTCATCATCTCTTACGCCCCTACTTTGACCTAAAATCATACACCTCACAGTCCATTATATCGGAAAAACCAAAACCAGTTCCGAAGATCAAGTTTATTTAAAAAACGTTCTCAAGCCCCAATTTTGGCGCTTTGCGGTACACGCACACCTCCAACCCTAAGTTGAGTGCTCCTCAGGACTGAGGACTCAAATATTAGATATAGGGCGATATTTGGTATAGGGACCCTGTATTTTTGACAGTAGGCCAATTATCAAAGTTTGGTTAATCAAGAAATTCAGACATATAGATGCATGGAAAAAACGGTTAGGCCCATGAGTTCACGGCAGGGCCAGTAGGGGGTCCTCATTCGTGCCAGACGCGGCCAGTACCGAAAAAAGATTAAAATCCACCTGAAACTGGTGTAGACAAATAGGGCAGTAGACTAGGATGGGCATTAGACCAAATGGATATAGACATCATGG
The DNA here is from genome assembly GCA_023653785.1 of Ophioderma brevispina. NCBI lineage: Eukaryota > Metazoa > Echinodermata > Ophiuroidea > Amphilepidida > Ophiodermatidae > Ophioderma > Ophioderma brevispina. The sequence goes on along the minus strand of JAMKCH010058952.1, from coordinate 58,002 downwards.
TGTTAGATAAATTGATGTTAGACTAATGTTTTTATTGGACAAATTGGTATAATGACAATGGGTTAGACAAATTGAAGTTAGACCAAATGGGATTAGACAAATGGCAATAAACCTGTCATGGATGCAAGCAGATCATTTGCAAGAGACGCATTTACATAATCGTTGATTGCCTTTCGTCTCTCATAAAGGACCTGTATCAGTGTGCGTGCATTGAAAAACGCGCACCCCAAGAGGTGACCTTTACCAAGGAGAAATATTAATTGTACAAACCTCCTAGACTACAAATGAAAAAGAAGAAATACACGAAATTGAATCAAAAACAACATATATCATCATTGAAATCGGGAACAATTTTGACTGAGAAAAAGACTAGGCTCAGTTGTTTGTGTGTCGTTGTGCGTTACAGATTTACGCTTGGTCGACGCAAACCTCATAATCTTGTGTTTAATGTTGACTCTTGTATTATACGTAATAAGATCAGGCGTGGTGTTGGATGAACAGGTAGTCCTCAATAATGTGGCAGATTAAGGGCCCTCCTTGCCAATACAAGTTGTAGAAGAATATATAAACGAGTTCCAAATGAGTAGGTCCGTTCGTTCAAGCAAACCCGAGGACACCGCACTATGATAATAATAATCCCGAAATTGGTAACCAACAACCATAGTAGCATAATCCACTATAATCATGCAGTGATAAAGGGGACGTTTCGCCTTTACATTTTTCAATGCAGGACTTGCCATACTGTATCGTGGTGGGTTAATTGTACAACTGATCTATCCAAGTTTATCTTGCTCTTTTGAAAATCTTGAATATACTTTGGTTCCCGAACATCTGGTGCAATGCAATGGAGTTGTCTTTGTATACCATAATCCCGAAGTAGAGGGATAGAGGTCTAGTCTTGCAGAGAAAAGCCCTATTGTACCACGTTGGGTAATTATCCAATGAATTGGGTAAATCTATCTATTACCTTTCGTAATCATTTCTTTTTTGGCAAAGACGAGAACATGAAAAACTGGAGCTGTTCAGGACGCATTATGGCAAAAAAAAATGGGTGCCATGAGATTTTTTAATGGGGGGGGGGGGGCAAACATACCTGTTATTTTTTATATTATGTGTGTTGTTTTGTCCGCAGAGGGACAAACGTTGACTTTTTTTCCTAGGCACCTAAAAACATAGATGCAATAACAATGGGTTCGCTTGCATAGACTGACACGAATTTGATTTTAGCAAGCATATGTACGCGAGATGGCCTGGAGTGGCTGAGTGAGACACAATTTCACTTCTTTCTAATATGGCAGACAATAATAACTTAATAAGGCATTTCATAATATATCAGCATAAATAGATACAAAACCAAACACAAAAGCAAAATAAAAAAGCATCTTCCCCGTGATAATAATAATGAGCATGGTAGCGGATTTAAAGATTAAAAAAAAATGGGCAAGGTTGTCACGTTAAACGTTCATTTGTTCACATACGTTAACCATGAGTCTACATAGAAAAAAAACGAAGAGAAACATCTAAAAAAAACTTATCGATCGAGATTCGAATCTACAAAGTATGAGTCAGAGTCGATGCTTTACTATTACAGCGTGGTTGTAGGGTTTGGTGATGAACAATCTCCATTAATAGGTTGAAGGATTAGTACGAAACCTTCCGATACAAAATGTATAGATGAGTACGATTGGGATTACAATGTGTAACAGTCGCTTCATTTACGCAAACCGAGTACACCGCGTGCAAATTCGATTAGACCATCATTCAGGCAGATGCGACCCGGGCATTGCAAGGGATACAATACATGCACCTGGTTCACATGAGAAAATTTCAGAATATTTTGGCAAGTGACATCATTTGCTATGGGTTGTGCTGGCAGGACAAGTTCTTGCTAAGTTATCTTGTCTTCCATGAAGCGCCCTATAGCGACACAACAATTAGTGTTTCGTCCTGGCATTTTAACAAGTGAATTGGGACTTTTATTATTGCAAGAGGGCGCTATGATAATATTGTCTCATCGATGGAATCCCACTAGCTTCACCCGGTTGCTATGATTCGAGGTTTACGGTTATCCGAGTATGCTGTTTATGGGGCGGGGGATCAAGGACAGCGGGGGGACGTTCAAAACTTAGTGTTTCTGTTTCTTTATTCAATAAAATCTTTACGAGGTCCTCGGGTGATATTCTACAACAATGCGCAAGTGTTATTACAAATTTGTATCCTCACTAAAATCTCGTTGTTCCCTTTAAATGAAGAAAGACAGTCTTGATTAAGTCGAAATGGATGTCACAAATAGATCAATGAGAATGTTTATGATGTGTTAGAGTATGCAACCTTATTCTGCATGTTTTAATGATTTTGACCTCAATTGGACCTTTTGTGAACTTGAGGTGACATTGAACTTGACCGGTGCAGGTGGGGTGGTTCAATCCAATTGTTTTCCAATTTTAATTCTCTACCTCTCTGCCAAATTGAGCTTTGATAACAAAAATGCAACAATATTACCATTGATTGCTTAATAACATACAACTTTGTGGTGAAATATGTACCAACCTCATTTCGTCGTGACCTAAAATGAGTGAAAAAATGGGGGCAACTTCCGGCCCCCACGTCAAGTTGTGTGTCATTGTTTAGATTAGGCATTTTTCTTCCCAATTAAAGTTAGAGTTCGTCTCCAAATATCATACTTTAAGAAATCACGGCGTTTCAAAACATCCAAGCATTTTCAAAACAAAGACTAACAATCAATGTAACTCATCTTAGTAACCATGCAATCTCGATTTTTCGGACTGAATACTCAGATTCGGCTTGTAATCGACTCAATCTCTTTGTTTTCTGTCGCCACAAGTAGTAAAGTACAAACCACTGAGCATCGGGGATAGACCTTTCTGCGCACAAGTCATATCTTATTCAGCTGAGCGTGCCCGCTTCTGTCGGCGATGATAATGGAACATGAAAGAGTACTCCCGCCGAGAAGTGGCCTTTGTAGGTCTATGCTTTTACAATGAGTTGCAAGTGATATAATTGGGATAATCGGTGTTGCGCAATGCACAGTAGGGAAGGAAGAGCTTTCTCCTTCTCTCCTCCTCCATGATCAGTTACTAGCTGTTCTGTGATGTCATCACGTGCACTCCCAAAATTGGCACTGTGTACACACTGTATAAGGTTTACTGTATTGTTCTTTTCTTTCTATACACACTTTGAGCATGGTGGTGTTTTGATCACATATATCATCAAGGTCTCACATGACGTTCAATATCATTATGGTCCGGAATACTTGGCTTGCAAAGGATGCCCTTGTTTTGGAAAAGGGGAGTCACCTTACCCACCTGTTTGTAATGCCTCTGTTTTGTGGCATCTTTCTCATTACAATTCTTCCGTTTTTGCCTGGCTGTGTTTGAGATTCTCTTTGGTGATTTATGAGACTCTCTGAAGCCCGTGTGTCTGAATTGAGATCACATAGTCTTACTAAAATCATATCAGGATGGTAGCAGCACACCATTTTCTTTCAGTAGTTTCAATGGCCAGTGTGACAGTCTAAACAAACCAAACTCTATGGATGCTTTCTCTTTTCGAGTCCCAGTCCTGTACAACCTCCCTGGTACAAAATAAAAATCTTCAATAATAAAAAAAAATATTCAAAAACGCGTATGTGTTTGATTCATGTTTGAAATACTATAGAGGTCAATGGTGTTTGTATGCAATATATTTCCAGCGATAAACTCTTCGGATATCCACTAATGAAGGTCCAGGAACAATATTTGTGTTGCGTACATATATTCCACTGACGCTGAAATGGCCACCCCCTTTTTGGGGGATCATGTACCCCTTTTTGAAGACAAAGTACTATTGACTGTATATACAGAACCGTTGGACCTAGTGGTTGTGAGACCACTCAAAATGGGCACAATGGCACATTTATAGGGGGGGGGATGGGTCAGGGGGGGTCAGTAACACATATATTCTTAAAAGTTTCATGGGGTATAATTGTTCAAAAAAACCTTGGTCTCTTTCACGTTTGTTACGCATTTGATACGACGAATTCATTAAGTTTTCCCCATGCCAACAAACAGGAAGGGAGTTCACCATACATCTTGGATGTGATTTTGCTCTAATTCTGCTCAGGGATAGTTTTTGTGGACAAACTAAGGGTTGAGGCACAAAGAAAGGGGAGGGGCACAACACAAAATTCATATTCCTCCCGTTCTCATACGGCAGCCCGTCAAAAATGTTTGACGCTTAAGCAAATGGGTAATATTAAGTGACAACCTGTGCATATGTCTAAGTTGCCATGTTTACGGTATTTGTTGTATTTATCAGCCACAACTAAATCAGTTGTGACATTTGTAGTGCACACAGCTATTGCGTCTTTGGGTCTGACCTGGGAGATAATCAGCATTTTGATGTTACTACTTTTGTTTCAATTTTAGGTGGGGTTCAAAAATGACCGTAGTATAGTTATGTTCTCCATTTTATAGGGGCCTAATGGCAAGGTTAAATGCTGCGGACGGTCTTTAATTGATCTTAATACACCAACTGAAGCCTGTGTACGATGTGAAACAGGCAAAATATCCAAGAATTCCTGCCCCGCCCAAGAAAAAAAAGTGCAGGGCTTTGGTGGATCCGCATGATAAGAAGTGCTTAAAATTACCCCAACGCGCCATATGCTGTGTAGTAGGGACAGCCTTTTCTTTTTTTGCATTCAAAGAGCACTCTTTAAAGATATCAAAATTGTTGAAATTGTTTTGTTGATTTTCGATTCTTCACAATTAATTTATGTCATAAAGATGCTCATAGCTCACTTTTTATTACCTTACGTATCTCTATCCCTACAATGTGGCCCCCCCCAATTTATTTTTGTACATTGATAGGGGCGTGGCCTAATGGCATTATTAATGTGCTGAATTGTCTCAAAAAGATTCTTCACAGCTGTTCTGAAAGTCTCATTACCGCTCATGCGATTTTATGACAAAATTAAAACTAAAACACAGAAAAATCAACGCCGGCGACAGAGTTTTGACAACTGATTTGGATTATTATTCCACTAATACCATTGTCTAAATTTTACGAAATTCATTGCGGTTGCAAGTGTAGGATTTTTCCTAAAAATCTATTTTACCAGTTTTTATGGAAAGGGGCTATATAGAGGACGCTATAACATAGGAAATCATGACCTTGTTGGCCTATATGGCCAGATTCCCGCAGTGGATTGTTCTAATTGTTTGTCAGAGGTACTCGCTCTTGCATGTTCCTACTTATATCAGTTTTTTTTATAAATGGTTTTTTTTACTTTTTTTATTTTTTTGTTTACAATAAATAGACACTTTTGGCACAATGGTATCCGGCACCCTCTCTCGAATATTATCCCATACATGTAATACGGTTGCAACAACCATCGGATGCTGTAAACGGTATTCAAAGCCAAGACTTCATTTGTTATGGAGTCAACTATGACGTCACTATTTTAATTGTTTTCACCTTCCAACGAGGGCTCTTTTGCCTTGTCAACCTTTTTATTTTTTGTGGACACCCGTTTGGTGATATTTTGCGAACATATTTTGTGTGGCAGGAATTGCCCACTCAAAGATTTGATGTTTTGACTTCTTATCGCTTCTTTTAGTCAAAATAATTTCATTTTGATGACTGTTTGTATGAGGGTCAGCTGGATATCGTTTTATTTAGTGGGCTAGCCATTTAGGCTTATGAAATCTGTTTCGCAAAATTCAGCTCCGATATGGAGGTGATATTTGCGAAACAGATTTTCTTTGTACATGTGAATTAAAATAAACGGCAAGATTCCTTCTGAATACTTTCAACTAAAGTTTTTAGCGTCACATGACATATTTGAATCAATTTTTCTTCCCAGTGTTTTTTTCCTAAAATTACCCCTCTCTACCCTCTCCCCCCTATTTTCGTTCGTTTTGTTTCGTAAAATATCATAAGCCTGTTAAACCACCTCCTATGAAGGTTGTAACACCCCCTCGCGTAAATTTTCGTAATCTTGACATTTTATCAATTCCTCATGATCGTCTTCGTGCAATCCCTGTTGATTGTGATGATCCTGATACGTGATGATTAATGAGACCATTACACTTCTGTTCTAGCTAGATGAACTTTGACCTATTGGCGCTAAGGAGCAATACCATCAGACGCATCTCGGAGACTCTTATCATGCAATGTCCCTTCAGTTGTCCTTCATTGTTTGACACATATGAACACTCTGGAACATGATACCAAGCTCTAAAGCAAACTTTACAAGGTTGTGTGGTACCGTAATCGTCTGCAGTTGCAGGTCCGCCATGTCCAATGGCTTTACCATTCTTTTTGGCATCTTGGATTTTAGTTAATGCCCTTTTGGGGTTTTTTTTTTTTGGGTGTTCCACACATCCTGATATTTTCTCCATGAAACTCTTCCGAATGGGTTGTATTAAATTGTTTTCTGTCGGTAAAGTTGGTTCTTTGGCGAGATACCATTCCGATGGACCACCAGAATTCTTCATGTGATGGGGTCTGAAGCAGGAGATCACTAGTGTTCTCCTCTTTGGATGTAAGGATGTTGTTCCCTCGTTTTCCAGCTCACAGTATTGCTGTTCTCCATATATTGCAAATAACTTGTGTGGAGCCGAGCTGTGTCTGTGGGCATTTTTTCCACACTAATAGAGATGCGATTGGTAACTGCAGCAACAGTTGCATTTCTTCTTTTCTGAAGATAGCCGTTTAACTCAGACCGACTGGGTGGTTTGGTATTGAATGCCTTGGACGGCTTTGGGTGGTCTCTTCGCATTTTAAGATGCGCTTTTTGTCACGTTGACATTTTTTACCACCCCCCCCAACCAAAACAAACCACCTCTGCGTCTGTCAGATGTTTTTTTGGTTCTCTTTCAGTAGACGTTTTGCGTATTTAGTGTTTTTAGAAATTGGTGCTGCTCTTTGCTGGCACTTTTTTCTTGTGATTTCTGCTCTAGTTTCCTTACTTTGTTGTGTGAGCATACAAGCTTAAAACATCCTTTTTCAAATTAGCTGAGTTCACCTTGTTTCCATCTCTCAGGGCTCGTTTGTATTGGGCGCTTTATATCTTTTCTGTTTCTTCAAACTTCTTAGTTTTTGTCGCCTTGAACCTTGCTGCTATACGGCTGTTTAACTCCAAATCTAAGAGTCTCTTGTATACCTATTCTCCATATTGGTTCGACTGGTAACAGCCCAATCTATTGAGGAATCATAAAGAATGGCAGATCTAATACCCCCTGCAAGGTCTCAGTTGTACTTAAAAATTACGATTTGTTTAAATAATTACCAATTTTTTAATTTTATATTTTGTAGCATTGTGTTTGGGCAATTGTCTCGTACCTATACCTACAAGTCATGGTAGCAAAAATGTATTTGTTATCAAAGAAGCGATTTTGTAATTAGAATCATCATGCCCACACAATTTAATGGTCGGGAGCTGGAAACTCCGAATTTATGTCCGTCCCTACTGAGGATAGTGCCACCTACGAAAATTACCTCAACTTGCACTTCTTGAACGACTGACACTAATGCGTGAGAGTAAGACACTACATTGTGGCAATTTTCCTGGCTATTTCATATTGGGTGGACGTTTCCAGCACCCATTGGAGATGTCCATATAATTCCTAATTATAAAATTCCTTCTTTGCGACACGTTTTTGAGCTCTACTAACCATTCACAGTAATATTTAAAACTAAGCATATGCCCATGTGACCTGTGCAAAAATCTCAAATATTTGGAAAATTGCGCAACGGGTGCTTCAAAATGCTATATTGCTTTAAACGATCTTCAAGACACAAGACAAATCACAACAGCAACAAAAAACCCTTTCTCTAGCCCGTGTTATTTGTGACAATCACCCACGGTTTCATTCAAAAAAGTAATCCTCCACCACATAAATGCCACTCTTGCTCTGAAGCAAGCTCCCAATTGTCCAGCTATTACCATCAGTCACCCACTCGTCGCTGAAGAAACTCAGTTTTGACGGGAAAATAATCAAGCTATAATTGAGATGCCAAGACCTGGAGACTTTAATAATGCATCAATCAATAAGTGTACTTTTTCAAATTATCACAATGTAAAGAACCTTGTCTACATTACAGAACAAAACTGAATAATTGAATTTGGTTATCATTTACTTAGAACTGAAATTTAATTAGCACTAAAAGAATTTGATAGACATACAGTCTTTAGAATAGTCCTTTTCAAATGCCTTCTAATAATTTATGTTTACTTTCATGTTGTCAAAACCCCTTTCAATAAAACCAGTGTAAATATCGGCTTATGAATTGAAAGCAAATTGGAAAAGTTTTGATAATCTCTTTTAATCTTAAATATTTGAAATTGTTTGCAGGTAGCCTAGCTAGGTGATATACCAGGTGATAAATACACTTGAATACAATGATCGGATACAGAATACAGACACAGGATTTCCTTTGAAAACAAAAGATCCCTGGCCAGATCACCCTTCTTATATTAAAATGTAACAGGTACACTAAAACCGGGCTACCTTTGTTTCAAGCATCTGATTGGCCAAAGTAAATGTTGAAGCCCAGTGGTCCAAATCCCCTCTCCCTTCTTTCCTGTTGTTCAGAATTGTACCAAACACTTATTGGATGTTAAAGAAAGTCGCGTGGTATTTCAGGCAATAGTTGAAAGATGCACGGCATTCTATTAACCAAAAACTATGCATAAACATGATAAAGATGATAAAGTAGAAATATGACAGTCCATTTAGTCTTTACAAGACATTTTAGTTACAAACAAGTGTGACCACTTTTTTTATGATTCCATATTGGTATTTATATGATTAGGCAAGACAACCTCCAAATTCTATCAAAATTAGACCCAATAAATTATTTCCCATACAAAACTATAATTCTGATTTGCTATCTTTTGCTTCTTCAGGAGCAGTTTTTGGAATATAAGGTCCTTTTTTGTATTCTTCTGGAACCTCGTCTTCCTTGTTCTGTTTACGGTAGAAACCTCTGTTGACCAGCATTTCTCCAATTTCTTCCCTTCCCATGCTACTGAGATCAATGCGCTGTTGGGAAAAAGCAAATATATGTAAGCAACGTAATCAATGGCAAGCTACTGGCTATTTGAAATGAAAGCTTTAAAATGAATGGTAACTTAGACATTAAATAGGCCCTAACATTAATAAAAGGAGGAAACTATTTTTATGCCAGCATTGGGAAAAAAGCAGCTTGTGAAGTTGGGATTTGAATTTAAAAAAAAAATATTAAGTTTCACTTCTTTGGTTGCTCTGTGTTCTAACTTCTTTTCTTATTAAAGAGACACTGGCACATTTGAAAAATTGTGCGCCCTCAAGATTTTTTAAAATCGATATTTTTGCATGGTTGTAAAGCTTTTACATACAAAAGCCCTCACCCGAAATGATTAAGACCAAATTAGCTTCCTTATGGGTAAACACAATGATTTTGTAATTTAACGTTGCTGGCGACGTTAAATTCAGCAGACGACGAAAATGGCGTTTAACACAAGAACATGCACGCCGTATACATGTTTCCCATGTTATGCACACTGTTTGACCGGTCTATAACCTTTGTGGTTTTCATAGCAGTGAGTACGAGTCAAAAATATTCATGTACTATAAACATTTGTTGGAAAACTTAAAAGTTGGCCTATAAAATACTTGGAGTTCTTTATCCTCATATCAAATCCCCTAGCTGTTTTTTGGGCATGTTTTTTTACCGGGGGGCACTTGTATTTCAAGGTGCATATCATGCTCGTTGGTATGGCCTCCCCAAATGTACCCTAAGACGTATTTCCACTTGGCAAGAAACCACCCTAAGCACGGAATTTATGGTTGATTTTGGCTACCCTAAACAATACTTTGGCTTTGATTTTGCTACCCTTAACACGTGTTTTCGTTTAGTTTTACTACCTAAACAAGTAATTTGCATGGGGCCGTTTTAAATACCAACCTAGAAACAGTATTTTGACAACATTTTGATACCCTAAACGTGAAGTTTCTAAAATGTCCTTAAAATTCTTAAACCACAGTGCATCCTGCTATAATCTCTTATTTGTAACTGTACTGAAATTTTCATATGATTTCCATTGAAGGTTTTGTGGTATTTTATTTCACTCTTATGTGTAAAAGCAATCATTTGCGCATTATCTAGGGCCTAATAAGTTCAAATTTAAATCATTTATTTTTTTTTTTAATTTTTTAGGTTTTTTCTTTTTTTTTAAATAGCTTTTTTTATAGTTTTTTCGTTTTTATTGACATTTTAGTTAATGCAAATTCACGCATTTCATTGAACTAAACCGACTAAATATTCATGACCTGTTTTGAGTGACATAAATAAGAGACAGCCTCATTCCGTTTCTGTCAACAATGCTTGTAACTATCATCTAGTGTAAGTGTAACACGTGGAAAATGAATGAATTCCTAATTATTTTGATAAGGCTTTATGTGTAGGAGACGATGACGACGACATAGAGAAAATCACGATAAATAAGTCTGAAAACGGTTAAAAAAATCACGGGGAATCTACCATGTGAAATCAGGAGAAAATCGGAAACAAAACCCGCTATTTTCCAGCATTTCAATGTGATTTTTAAAAGTATTCAAAATATCACACCCTAAACACGTATTTTTCGACGTGAAAAACATACCCTAATTTTGAATTTTTGATGATTTTGATACCCTAAACAATGTACGCGCGTACATCGCCTGATCTCAAAAACGACCCTAATTACGCGTTTTTGTACACGAGCATGATATCCACCTTGGAATACAAGTGGCCCCCCGGGTATTTTTATGTGTAAAATATCTATGTTCTTCCAATGGCCTAGACTATCATTTGAGAGCAAATTGAAGAAATTTCATATTTTGTGGCAATGTGCCAGTGCCGCATTAATTTCACTTTTTCCTGTACATAATTAATAAAAATAATGAATCATTAAATCACTAATTTCTCTGAGCTACAATATGTCCATTCACCAATATTGTAAGTCAGTGTCCTATGTATTTGCATGAACTAGTAACTGGAGAATACAAAAGATAGCATTTGTTGTTTTGCCTTTTTTTTTTTTTTTTTTTTTAAAATGGCGTTTAACACAAGAACATGCACGCCGTATACATGTTTCCCATGTTATGCACACTGTTTGACCGGTCTATAACCTTTGTGGTTTTAATATCAGTGAGTACGAGTCAAAAATATTCATGTAATATACACATTTGTTGGAAAACTTAAAAGTTGGCCTATAAATTACCTGGATGTCTTTATCCTCATATCAATATCCCTATCTGTTTTGGGGCATGTTATTTTTATGTGTAAAATATCTATGTTCTTCCAATGGCCTAGACTATCATTTGAGAGCAAATTGAAGAAATTTCATATTTTGTGGCAATGTGCCAGTGCCGCATTAATTTCACTTTTTCCTGTACATAATTAATAAAAATAATGAATCATCATTAAATCACTAATTTCTCTGAGCTACAATATGTCCATTCACCAATATTGTAAGTCAGTGTCCTATGTATTTGCATGAACTAGTAACTGGAGAATACAAAAGATAGCATTTGTTGTTTTGCCTATTTAATATCATGCCATATTGGATGAGTAGGGATGCTAGCTGTGCCAGCATCCACTACTCAAAATATTGAACTGCCCATCCAATATGACACTATAAAACAACAAATCCTATCTTTTTAATCTCATTATTTAGTTTAGGTTGTTTAAATCACTGAAAATATTTTCTATTTCAATCATATTAGGCAAAGAATATTCCCTAACAAATGAACCAGTACTAGCTGCATACACTGTGTTATGTACAGGCGTGTAAACACTTGTGCGATGAGGCCCTATCTAATATCGTCTCATATCAGAGAGGCAATAACCAATAATAGTGCTTATTTGCTTTATAATGCTAAACCCCACACAATGAATAAGAACATACATTTACCATGTGTGTAAGCTAAATCATACTCAAAAAAACGGAAGTCTACTGAATGTTTCTAAATACACTGGTAAATAAAACACAGCTGTTTGAAAGTCATTTATTATGACAAAACCAGAATAAAACAAAAATTATCACCGGCGACACACTTTTGACAAATCAAGACCTTTTTAGGCCTGGCAAGATTCCTGCAATGGATTTGTCTGACTTTTGCAGAGATAATAACTCGTGCATGTCCCTACTTATATCAGTTGTCAAAATTGTGTCACCATTGCTTAAAATTGTTCTAAAAAATAAGAGGCAATTTGTATGGGGTCAAACAACTGTGAAAAGGAACCGCACTTTGCCATGTGAATTGAAACATTGTTAGCTCGATGTAAATGTTTTTTCTCTGATGCACCAAAGATGGCATATTAAAAAACCAGGAATCTGACAAATTTTAAGGTCCTCCTTTAAGTGCTACCTTGAATATAAAAGACATCGATTCCTGTCATCAACAACATCAAAATCAACAAGAACACATTTTCACATTTTGAAGTTCCTGCATGTACTTACTTCTAAAACCTGTTCCTCCTTGCCCAACATAAGAAGCTCCGGTTTGGCACCAGGGATAGGTTTGAAAACTGCATTGTGGCTTCTAAGTGTTATCGTATGAAATTTATGGCTCTGTTGTTTGAGAACTCGAGCCAAATGCTGGGTGTATTTTAAAGACTACTCAGTGATATTTTGCGGTTCTAAGCTTTCGCGCTCGCTATAATTCAAAGAATATAAGCTGTGGGCGCTCCATAAATGACCTTGACCTTGCATATGACCTTTGACCTTGGCATCGACTAGTTTTCAACTTGACCTCAGATGAACCTTTGACCTTGCACAGACCTTTGACTGTGCACATGACATTTGACCTCATCAACATATGAGAGATCCCATGGTGAACCTAAGACACGTTTCGTTCAAGGAAACTTTCAGTTGAGGGTCACTTAAAAAAAAATAATTTTTAAAAAACTTAATAACATTTTAGTGACACACACATCTCCCACATCCTGCACACACACAATCTCACAACGATTGCTAAGTGGTCCGCCAGCTATCGCTGGTGGTCCCCACAAAAAGGAGAGTTTTGCATGTTCCAAATACATGTAATTCAAAAGCAACTTCAAAGTATGTACACCTACCACATCTTATGAATATCATGATTGCTGATTTGCAAAGTGGTACATCAAGCAAAGCTGTTTTACTACATACAATAAAAATAGGAAGCAAGATGCAATTTACTACCGTATTAGAATCAAAATCCTATAACGTAAGCTTAAACTGAAAATGTTAATAATTTTCATATTAGTTAAAGGGTAATGACAACATTTAAAGGTGCAACGAGAGATTTTGAGGCACCCAAATATTGTGTCACAATAGTAATATCATATAGATTAGACACTCAATAGATGTCTTACATTGTATTTGGCTACAGAAATGTCTTAAAAGAGAAAAAAGGTGATTTTGATTTGCTTATATTTCAATACTAAAACATAGGCTGAATTTCGTATTTGCTCCTATACGAAATTAAAAACTTCACAATTTTTGTACCAAAGAAACATTTCTCAGCTTAATCCTTTCAGATGGGGATATTTTGGATGGAAGCTTTACATCAGGGCAAAAATCAGTTCTTTCAATTTTTTGGGACACCTGATATGTGAAATCTCTCGTTGCACCTTTAAGTATATAAAGTTTTCATCTTGATAGAATGGCCTTCACCCCAAACCCCATCTGTAAAGTTTTGCACCGATATTTCAAGCTGTTTTGATATGAGAGCTAAAGATGTGATTTTGTTAAGCCCCATAGAGAAATTGTCCGACCAAATTTGGGCACATTTTTGCTCATAACATCCAAACCAGACACCCTTTAACCTTAAGATTTCACAGGGTAAATGAGAAAAATAATAGTTTTCTTCAGATACCACCCACCCACCTGCCCACCCTCCAAAATTTTGGATATTTTCTGGCTGAACCCATTTGGAGGGGTCCATAATGTCACGTCTCTTATTTTACCTCTTCTTCCCCATTTCTGAAATGCCTCCCTCCCTCTCTATATCCATAGCACAAAGATGTTCCTCTGTGACAAATTTGAGCAAAATCTGAGGTCATGACAACAGCTTTCGTTGAACTGGGCTGGAGTGACCCCTATTCTAGTTTATGACAAGATTGAAAGTACTTTTTAAATATATGGTACAGCCACCATGTAGCAGACAGCCCACAAATGATCACAAATATACCAATACACCACTGCCACCACATTTGAACAATTAATAATTAACCATAATAGTATGCACACTACAAAATTATAGCAATTTAGTTGCAATGGTAATAGTTGCAAGTCCAGGATGTAAAATTTGTACACACAATTACAAAGCATGATTATCAATATGATATTAAACACCATATGGACATGATAATACACAGGAAACATTATGTTTTATTCCCATCAGCTCGACACAATTTGCATTGACTTCACAATTTAACCTTATCGTCACTCATATTTGAAATTGAAATTTAGCTGGCAGGATGGCCAGATACATATTTAATATACAAGCATGGCTATAAAACAAAATGGTACAATGAGAAAAAAAATGGTTAAATATGAAATTTCAAAAAAGTCATTCTTGCTTGACATAATATAAAGAACAAAGCCAGGCTTTCCAATGGTGTTTGTTCAGTACTGATGTGCTTTTGTCAATCCAGAGATATAATCCAATTTAATGCGATACACCAAAATCGATTGTGCCACTTTATCCTGGAGGAGAGTGCTTCGCCCAAGTATGCCAGCGTCTTAAACCTCAACAAAGATTGCAACTTGACAAGAGAAAACAAAACACAGATTATAAAGTAAACAAAGGAAGCCTAGTTTTATCGACACAAGTTTAATAGTCAAATATCAGTTCAATGATAAAATCATACTTTTATAAATAATAAACCCCTACAAAAAAAATTAAATTTTGTTTTATGGAACGTTCAATGAAACGAAACTTTGATTGAATTTATTTCAAATTGGTATTGTTTAAAATCATGCCAGAAGGAATTGTAATTGCAACAAAATAAACACTCTAAATCCAAAGAAAATGATTTAAAATTTGCACTATCTTTGTGATTTACTAATTCTTGTAGTCAATTAAACAATTGAATGGGAAGCAAAGTATTCAAAAATGTTGTAGGAATTGCGTTTCATGATATATCAAGACCATAAAAACTCTCCCTCCAGGTTGTTGTACGCCGGCTGGTACGCCATGGTTCTCTTCTAACAAAGAACCGTATGTCGAATGTTATTCACTTGATCTTAAAGCCAGAACTTAATTACTGATCATAACTTCCGTCATTACCGTACACTTTTTAGAGTTTCTTTATGAAGTAATCCTTTTGAAGATTTTCATATATCTGTCAAGATGTGAATAACTTATGTGAACAAATTCATTCCACCGTTTTCACTCTACCAGAAAGTGGCACAAAAAACTTGATTTTTGATTCCGGCAGAACAACTGGAGTTACTCTCGATTTTGAAACAAGCAAATGAGATGATGAAACAAAAAAAATCCTGGAAAGCCCGGGTATTTTTCTTTAATGTGATGTACAGTACGACTTATTTATTTGGAGATAGAATATTTTGAAAAAATCGGTTTTTGATTGATACCATTTTTTTTTTAGACAGGCTGTAGATGCACCGTGGATGGTTCTCAGATACAATGTAGTTTTGATACATGTCTTCACAACACTCAAAATGGGTTGCCATTAGGGTGTGTTCAGGGTTAGAATTTTGTGGAAAGGTGCAAAAATCTGTTTAGATTCTCAATCCGTGCTCGCAATCAGGATAAAAGAATCTTAGTTTTAACCTCCATTTAATTTGTGTATAAACGTAAAAGTTTTGCTAGGCCAGAATCTACTTGGATTCTTGCACATTTGTTCAGGACAATCTCTGCAAGAATTGATTCTTGCCGAAATGCTGACGCTGCGTATTTGAATGCATCTTTGACCGTTAATAACACTATTACAAAGCACACATCCTCATATGGGTCAGAACTTCAATGTTATCACTATTTTTGATTTACATCTTTTTGTATGTGGACCCCCCTCATGTAGACATTAATTTTGAAAGCCCCTTTTAATTATTTCTTAGACAGACCTCGAATTACAAAATAAAACCTACGTGTATTTTGTGCATGCAATGCCAAAAACTTGCATGCACAAATCAAATGGCACATGCACAATCATATGTTCACACATGCCGCATGGAAAACCATATAAGCGCTTACAAAGTGGTTCCCGATCGATACTGTTATACTTTTGGAGGCATGATTGGGTCACACGTTCACACGCATGCCTTCAAAGAAAACCTGGCAAAAATCCCAGTCCAATATATTCACACACGTGCCAAGTAGGCCCTATATTGATTCGGAAGCTAGCAAAAATAGAATTCATGGGCCCCTATGATACTCCCAGGGCAAATGTTTTGTTTATACTTTTAAAGCTTGTAGATTCCTTGTAGTAACTAATTAATACATAAGCTAAAATACAGATTTTAAAACTTTTTCAGTTTATATTTTAAGGTTTTTTTCTACTTATGTTAAAAATGTATGCTGATATACATGTAATGAAAATGAAATTGATTATTTATAAATTTACATGCACATTGTGCATGTAGTACAGAAACTTTACATGGACACACAAAAAGTTACATGCATTTGTGCATGTGTGCACCCAACTTGACCAAGTAATTCGAGCTCTGTTCTTAGAACTGGTATCATTCTTGAAAATAGCAATGACAAATTATACTATCAACACAAATCAAACATTCTGACTTCATTCTAGTAATTTACTTGTGGGGTCTGTAACTGAGTGACCCCATTAGACATGTGTGGAAATAGATATGATTTGACACTAGCATACATGTACACCATATTGCAGAGCTTTGATAAAACTAAAGCGGCAGAAGTTGTAAACCCTACAATGTCAGTTCATGCTATTAGTTCAAAATGTAAGCAATGCACTACACCAGAGTTATATTCCATGCCATCTAACAAGGTGCTACCACCTCATCCATTGGTCATCGCGCCATGGATTTGGGGCCAAATGTGTTACCACATGGCCTGAACTACCCCAATATTACAATGTTTTAACATTTAAATTAGAATAAGGTCCATTAATTATTTTTCAGATACCTATAAAATTATATTTGTTGTAAAGCGTGAACAATGTAAGGAAGACAAATAGCAAAACTTTTATATGGTTAAATACAGGGTGCCACAAGTGTCCTATAGGGTGGAAAGTGAAATTTTTGGGGTGTAAAAAATACAAAATTTGTGTAAACAGTCTAATTTGGTCCCTTCAATTCTTATATTGATAAACTCCTTGAGATGTGTAGGGGACATCATAAGCCTTCAAAAGGGTGACTTTTAACAATGAAATCTGTTGCCTTACTGACATTACAGGGTGTTCAAATAACATATTTATTTTTTGCTTTTTTCAGGACAAACAATCAGTCTGAATTTTTCAAAATCAATCTTCTACGCGAAATGTGGCATATTTGGTATTCTTCATGTAAATTCTTTCTCTCGAAATGTATACTTTTTCTGGGTAGGATAATTACTTAAAAGGTTATGCCACTTAGAACTTTGAGCACATATATAACACACATTGTACAGCATCGTATAAGAAACCCCTTACCTCACAATGCAAAAGATAGAAAATTGCAACTATCATCTATCTGGCCTTATTTGTTTTATTGGGCCAAATGAATGCCACAATAAATCCAAACAAAATGAGCCGTTATGTTCTCAATACAACATATTGCGGGTTACAAAGATTAATGGTACAAATAAATGCAAAAGGTGCCCCTAAAAATAAAAAATCCCTATAGCTTTAAGGGGTTGACGTGTGATTTGTTTACGCGCAAGCTGCTTTAAACCTTCATCATTCTGTTTTTGGAGCCCATGTCATGGACAAATGGAAGAAATTTTAGTTTTTGGAGCTGCGAAGGTATATACGCAGATACCGCGGATAACTGTCGTTTGTTTGCGTTTATTAAAATCGCGCATCTCTACGCCTGCGTTCCTTCTTTGCTGCATGTGCCGAATGTGTCACGGATTTTTCTTGCCGCCCAATTTGAAAAAAGTGGTCCCAATCATGGTTTTGTTGGTGGCGTGTAATGGAAAAATAAGTCGGTGACACCCCATGTTTTTATTTCAAATTTTGAAGAAACGACATCGGACCCCTCAACATAATTTAGAAATTACAAAATTTTTTTATGCGAGAAGTTTTTTAATTTGTAGGCGATCACATTTGACCTTTTCCAATTAGACTTGCATAGTTTAAAAGTGACAACTACCTTTTTTGTTTTGGCTATAGCTCAAAAGCCAGTCGTGACCCCATTTTTTTTATTTTCAGATCTTAATCAGCAACTGTTGAAAATACCATATAGTGAATTCTGGAAATTTTATCGAGTAGATCACAACACGCCAAACCCTTTAACACATACCTCTCAGCCGTATGCACTCCATCCGTATGCACCACCAACCCGACACTGACCATCTCAATTACGATATCTCCAAAAATACACAGAGCGCAAACTTGAAATTGTTATCATTTTAAAGCTAAATAAATTACCTATTAAATGAACCTAAATCGGCTTAATACCGTTCTCTTGGTGTTCTTATTCTAATGCTACTTAACAAATTTAAAATATTTTTGAAAATGTAACACCCTCCCCCTTTTCCTATACCCCAACTCATGGTGCATGACCCCATTGCTTTTTTGCATGAAAGGTAGACACTAAGAAACAATTTAAATTTTTTTCCCTGAAGTGTTGAGCTCTTAACTATTTAGTTTTCTGAGAAAACATTGAGAATTATGGGTAGCCAATTGTATAAAAATATGTGTGAGGTCCAATGCTGACATTTAGGGGACCATAACTAAATTGACAAACATTAATGTAAGCACATTGGTGTTCTAATGACTCTCGTAAGGAATGCTTGCTTACCTTCTCCTATGTGTGTAACAAATTGCATTGTCTTTAGTAGGCAGAATGCAGAACTCCCATAAATTTATTCCCACATAATATATATTCATTTCCGATCACCCTGTATACGACACCCCCCCCAAGTTACGTCATACCCACAATCCCTTCCTCTTTTCGTCTTAACCTCGACAAGATAACCATCCTGCAGGGGCGGGATGGGCCGGGAATCAACATCGGATAAGGTAAAGGCATGCATTCCTTACAGTCATTTAACACCCTGTTCTAAGCATGACTCATACCGGAATCTGCTTACCTTCAATCCGATGTTGATGTAACAAATTGCATTAACATCGCCAGATTTGCACAGGTACTAGGGGGCGGTGCAGGATGCAAAACGTCACACCTGGATTTCGTTAATCGAAATGAGTATGATAAATGAATTGGCAAGCAATTCAGAGTAGTAAGAAGAAAAAAGAGCAGCAGCAGCAAGGTCAACATGCCATATAAAATAGCATGAAACCTAAGCGCACCACTTACAAAGAGAATAATTTGCTGACCCTCTGAAAGAATGGCTCCTTCAAAAAGCTGGGCCAGATAAGCGCCGTACATAGAGGAGACGTCACACTACCCCAGCACCCCCCCGTGTGCACAACACACAACGGCCGATAACTGAGAGGTTTACTCCCAAGTATGAAGGTCTACAAAGGTCAATAGCAGCTCGAGCATTAGACCCAATCCCCACCCCCTGGGCCCATGACGGGCCGAGAGAAAGGGGCATCGCCGGTGAGCCGAGAGACTGAGGAGGGCGGAATAGAGCCAATCTCGACCCTCGACTGCTACACGTACTCTGCGAGAAAACCCGGACAGCGTAAGGACAGGAAGACATGAGTCATCAACTGTTACCTAATGCAGAGCCAGCCCACCATATCCCACTCACTTGAGCCCCAAGGAATCGAGTGCGAGGAGCGAAAGAGAGATCTTGCGAGGCCCGACATCAGCCCACGCCGATCAAACATCTCTAGATCGAAGCACCCCGGGGGAGGTAAGCTTCAGATAGTACATACTGCAACCCTCAAGTACTCCACCAGAATTGTAAAAGGCCAACCAAAAGATTGACCGCATTCCGGGGGAACATCAATAGTCATACTATTCCTATTCACAGAAATGAAAAAGCATCAGAAAGGACTACTCGATGGCGCCCTGAGACTGACCCCTCAAACGAATGAACCATAAACGTTGAAAGGGTGCTGACAAGAATTTCTCAGCGAAAAGTTGGTAGAGAGACCACCCGATCAACAGTACCAGCTCCAACATTTACTCCAAGGCCTACCTAAACAACGATGGAGGCACCAGGAGAGGAAGAGAAACTAACAATTTCCGAAACTCTAAAGTCTAAGGACATATCGCATAGTAAAAAGGGCATGCACGAATGCCTAAGCCCCCAACGCATTCCCCTATCATACTATGACTAAGGGGATAAGAGCCCAGCTGGACCTTAAGAGCAAAAACATATCGCTAAGTGCAAATAGGATTGCTTCCAAGATAAGAGTAAATCCCGTTTGGCCCGTAGTCAAACAACTCATCATATCCTAGCAGGCTGGAACATCACAAAATAAAGAAAACTGTGAATCGAAACCAAGCCCATGGACAACCCAAAGATTCTCATCAATTTAAAATACATGTAGGGCTGAGAGGATTGTAATAGACCAGTCTGCAGCACGATGCCATACCAAGAGTGGAACTATTACTCTATAGAAATATTGAAAAGGTATCTGAAAAATAATAGTCTATTCCACCATGTACAGAAACTCTGAATCTGGCGGGAAGACTATTATCAATCAGAACATAGGGTGAATATATAATATAAAAGTATAGTATATCACACCTCCATGAGTCGGAACCAACCAATCCAGACATAGATAGATTGGAGGGGGATACCCCCTTTCAACAATAAGATATTAATTGAAAGCACAAGTGATAAAAATAATAGTCCATGTCATTTGAGTTGTCAAGACTAAATCATCATCCAACAATCCACCCCCATGCAGAGAGATTGAGAGGTTGCAACCTGTCATTCAAAATAAAAGGCAAACAAAACCCGCCCGTTGGTTGGGCCGTGAAGTGCCTATAACGGAAGCTGAGAATCCCGGCTATAGCGTGATAATAAAGACCCCCCCCGCGGGAATCGGGCACAAAGCCGACCCGAGCGAAGGCCTCGCGGCGCGTGCCACACACGCTAGTAGAGATTCAAAAGCCCCCGCGACCTGACACACTTTTCCGACTAGAAATATTGCAGTGCGGTTAGAACTTGGTTTTTTTGAATTTTATTAAAAAAAAAAAAAAAAAAAAAAAAAAAAGACGAAATTAATAGTCTAACATTCCATCTAGGGTATCCATCGCCCAGATGGCGAGCGGATACCCGACACCTCGATCGAAAAGCGATCAGAAGCGAGGATATGCATAAATAACGGCGGAATCCGACACACAATTTAGGCTACTGACGAAATATAATCGCCAACCGAATCATCAACGGATTCAGCGGCCAAAGGGGTGAACGAATATCCGAACTTTGAATCAACAGCGATCCGAAGTTATGATGCAAGCGAAAAACCGTGAAGAAACGGCAGAACAGCTCCCGAACCGGAAAAATACTGACTGCATATCGTCGTGAAACGCCGGCAAAAGGCACCGGCATTTATTGCTAAAAGGATTGAATCCACAAGCGCCATCGACAATGAATTCAAGACCATAGCAATAGCGATTCCAATTGTAGCCTACCAGAGGACCGAATTCAAAGAACAGACTGAGTAGCAGATAAGACCCGTACGAACGCCCCGGGAGAAGGGGAGGGGGAGAGACATCATCCCAAACCGGTGGCACACACCCTATTGCTGGCTCAAAAGCATCGGTTGTCGTTGTATTTATTAAAAACAAAAACGCACCAACTCGGACCCCAGGGGGGGTCTGAGCTCGGAAGACAACCATACATACGACTATCTAATGAGGCGCAAACGCCTAATAGACGTAAGCCGCCCCGAAGAACCTGGACGGATTGCAGGATGAAGTCCGAGTCCACAACACCGGAGGAACTAAAGGAATTTGAATCCAAAAAAGGGTAGGCATCATAAAAAATATTACGCCACCCTGAAGCACGGAGCCGCGTCCCACCAGTGAAGGCGAAAGCTATGCCCCCCCCCCCCCCCCCCCCCCGAGCTCCCGTGTGGTAGGATACCCCGACGCATGCGTCCCCGAGTAACGCTTGGCGAGCAGCGCCGCCCCAGCAGCAGAGACGACACCCAGAAGGGGGGGGCACAGTCCCGGCGAATGGGGTTTCTTCTCTTTCCCCCGCAACGAATCATCAAACCCTAGGATTGTCCCTTGTGTAACAAGCTACCACGGCCTTAACAACAGGCCAGTATCATCGGGTAGATGAAAGATGCCCCATCGCCCGAATCCTCGGAAGGGATTGAGGCGATTAAGGGCGAAGACCTACACCCCAGTGACCCGAAACACTACCCGCATGAACATAATACTGATAGTTGCAAAAGCCCCGTGGATGTACGGGTCTTATTTAAATGCGACGTATTATGAAAAAGGCAAGTACATGAACAGACATGTACACCGATAATAAAAACACAAGCATACACGGTGGGTCCTCTGAGTAGTCACACCGCAACCCTCCACCCTCCCCTACACCCACCCGCCCCCCGAACAGGGACAAACAGGGTGTATACTGCAAGAATAACTAAGACAATCTTTCACAAATTGTCACCTTACGCATACTCCAGCGCCGATGACCGATTGTCAACGGTACTGAGTTTGGAGGTAAGCAGAAGGGAGTCTGTATACCGTGATGACATAAGACAGAGAGGTAACCCTGACATCAACCCGGTTTAAAATGATCGAAAAACCCGGGTTGCCCCTGACGACACGTAGCAATACGACGCTAGCCAACCCCAGCGGGAGAGGCAGACCAAACTAGATGGCCAACGCCCCAGCCGCCCGGATATACTAACGGCATGCCCGTGCTGCACCCCCCCTTTTTCCCCGCCAAGCCAATCCAAGCGATGGCCTTCCTCGGCATGCAAGGCGGGTAATACTGCCGCGGCAAGTGATGCCGCGACTGGGATCCCCAACAGGCGGCGATCCTCAAGAGTCATGCCCCGTTCACAGAGCCCGTTGATCCCTAAAGAATAGGTAATCAACTCCCTGTGAATAGCCATTGTCTCCTTCTCGATTCGTCAAATCTGAGATGAATGGTCTATTTTATCGCTAAATCCCCCTGATAGGATTTAGCAATGGACCGACATCACAAAATGGGAAAAACGAAAATGATACTTCCGCCGAAATCCCTGCTGCAGGGACCGAGTCCATCAGGGTGGAGACCAGCGCAGTAAAACGCCAACGATCACCCGTCAAGGAACGGACAAATGGCGTAGGGCTCAACACGCCGCAAATCTCTCGAACCTTAACCCCCTTGATAAATGGTCCGTTGTAACATTAACACCCTTTATGTACCAAAGTTCAAGCATTTTATAATACCTGCCACAATGTTTTTGATCGGATCTCGATCACTTTGATCACAGTAAGTGTTTAATTCTACTGCAGCAATAGCAACGGCCCATCAACACGATGGTTCGATCGAGAAGACCTCATCCACCGCTAAAACCCCGAGGGATCTGAGGCCACCGGGGGGTGGCCAGCGAACAGAGGCCAGCCGACTAGTAGAGCAAGCCCCGCCTCGCTGAAAATGCCAACACTCCTGCCGCCAGAACTCCCCACGGGAGCGACGGCGTAATGAGTGGAGCCCAGGGTAATTGAGCCAGGACAATCGCCCGTACTGAACAGGCCAAGCGGTGTCCCAATATCGCTTAAGAAAACACCCGTCCAAGAAGACTTGATTCCCCATGAATGGGGAAATTCAAAAAGCCGATGAATGGGTATTGTCTCGAACATCGACCAGCAATCCTCAGTGAATGGTCCTTTGTTTTGGGTTAATAATCCTGGATTACAGACCATGACCAGCACCGAGGGGATTCGCCCGGGTCAAACCCTGTAGCCTAGCTCGACCTCAACCCCTCGAGGATGAAGACAAAGGCATCGAGACCAACGTAGTAAAAGCCGTAAAACCCCTATAGATTAGAGGAAGGGCCCGACAAATCGCCGGTGGGTTTCGCTGAGGCACGGGGGTGCTCGCAGCGGGAACCGCCCCCGTAGAACGCTGCCCCGAGGGCATCGCCGCCGTTAGCGGACCCATAGAAGGACACAACCACCTTTAGGTGATGGTGGACACCATCGCGGTGACTCCGTAATCGGTAGGGTAAACCTACCCGAAAACGTGTGACAACACGCTAGTTCCAGCCGTCTACGCACCCCTCGGGGCAAACGGCGACTGACACTACACCGGGCGGGTGTTAACCCCCTCTAAGGCGGGTGAACCCCCCCCCTCTTACAGCAGCGGAGAACTCCCTTATGGCGATGGGTACTAGAGCCGGAGGTATTGGGTGATCGGTGGGGTACCGAGACAGGCTACCACGGCCCAGTATGCGATCAGTCAAAAACGCAACCCCTGAGGCAACGGGTGACTGACAAGACACCAGACCAAAGCCTGCGTACGGCGGGTGACCCTCCGCTTACAGCAGCGGAAGAGCTCCCGCTCATTACCGGTCATAATCCCTACAACAAACCGTCCATGTTATACCGAAGGGACGAAACCCAAGGATATACCCCGGTCCAACTCCAGAGCAACCGTGCAATACCAGAGACCGATCCGCACGGCGCACCTATTCGCCCCGGATTAGGACCAGCGGGTATCAGCATGGTGTTGGTCCCGTAACGGCGACTCGGTCGAACCAGCAAGACATCCGCGGCCTATAAGGGAGACAAACCGGCCTGAGCACGCACCAAGGCGGGATACCGAATACAAATTTTTCCTAAGTTAGATAAAATTTAATAAATCATTTCCAACCAATCTACAACTCCTTTAAATCACGGGCCATACCTCGTTGCCATAGGGCTCCAGAAAGCATTAGGAAACTAGGTAGTAACCCCCAAGTGTACGCTACATTGTGTGAAGGAATGATCGTGCATAAATTATAAAATGTAACCAAACCGGAACCCGGCGCCATTTTGAAACGAGACGAAAAACGTGCCACCCACTCACAATTACAATTCGCACAAGCATTGCAATCACAAAATACACGTTAAAATATATAATATATATATACATCTATAACACATCTATAAGATAGTAATGGGAAATAGGACTATCGATCTGAACGTGGCTGCAGTGCCACGCCCTACGCTAGGGGCCGGGCTATGGTGTGAATTATGCGGGTTGTGTGTTGACCAACCCGACGCAAAGTCCCAGGTATAAAGTCCTTAAATAACCGACTTCGCAAACGAAATATGACAAAACTTAACTCTTACCCAAAAGTCCCCCAGGGACTTTAAACAGAGTTTTCACAGGTCAGGGCCACCAAGAAGCTAAATCTGACCAAAAATCGACAGAACTTGGGATTAAATCATAACGTTACCCATCTTGTCGAATTCCCAAGACGAAAAGGAAGAGGATTGTGGTTATGACGTCACTTCACCTGGGGGGTGTCGTCATACGGGTGATCGAACTGCATATATATTGATGTGGGCAGTAATTTATGTGGGGGGGGGAGGTTCTGCATCTGCCTAGACAATGCAATTTGTTACCATCACATCGGATTGAAGTTAAGCAATTCCTGTATGATCCTGTGAAAATCATTCTACAAATTGATGAGTCGATTTATATCAGACTTTTTGTCTTAGGGGAGAGAGAGAGTGATGGGGCCGACCACTCCCCTACAATTCTCCAAAGTTTCGATCACTCTCCCTGTAGCTCTCCTTTAGTGCATTTTAGGAGCCTCTTGGAAGATCTTTTTTTGATGTAATGCAACTATGGTTACATGCTCTTCTTTACCTCTGAATTCCCTCCCTAATTTGACATGGAGAGCTTTTAATGATCAACTCTTTTTTAAAAGACTGTCTGAAATATTTAATCAGAAAGCATACACATGTAGCTTTCATCAATTTGGAGTCAAAGACCTTAAAATAAACCATTTTGTTCCATTTTGATTTTTTTGTTGTGGGTCAAATTTCCAAAGTAAATATGATGCCACTGTTAGAGGTATGTTCGCACCTTGCTGAGTTGCATTGAATGATGGGAGTGTCTCCCATTACTTCAGTTTAAGGATACAAGAGTGGTAAGTCCTCATAGATGAATTTCTTCAACCTTGGGGACTTATTAATTTTCATCCACTGGCAGCTCTGTAAAGGGAAAAGGGAGACAATGATCAATGGAAAGATAAGTTCCACACACAAGTGCAATTCGGACAATGTTATCCCTGCACGTGCACTATGTACATTAGCAAAAAATGGAATGTCTTTCAGTTTATTCTTTTCAATGCACAGATAGTGGTTACCTGGATATCTGGTCGGTATACTGGCTCCATAAATTTTTTTAGTAAAATTAACCCCTGGGCACTACCCTGCCTATCAATATCCGCATCTAAGACTATTTTGATTGGTTCATTGGAAGGAATTCATGTCATGAGCCAAAATCTTAGGATACTGTAGAATGGTGGTATACATGTTGAAACCGTTATTTTGATTGTTTACTCAGAGGGCTGATCTTATCAACAAATTTTATCTTAGGAGAATAGTGCCCAGGGGTTATTTACACAAATAATTTATGAAATGTAGTGTTATGCCACCATCAATTGGCGACTGTTGCATGCAGAACATTTATGGTAGTAGGGTAATTAAAACCAACAAGAGGTCACTTTAAAACAAACAATTTAAGAAAAACTGTCTCCTTCTTGGCCAAAAAACTAATAAGCAGTCTGCTGTAATAAAATAAAAAAAATGTTGTCTGGCTGGTCCAATGACTGAACAAAACAACTCCAAACCACATGCAGTAATAATTTTTTGCCCATTTTGAACAATGCCACACATTTTTGATGATGGAATCACTAAATTTTCTATGTGAAAATGTGGAATGATGTGTGAGATGGATTGAAATTCTGATTATTTTTCATACACAGAATTGCATGCAACAAATAATATTGAAGATAAAGGATACAGAGTGGTAGGCCTCAAAGATGAATTGCTTCACTTTTTGGAGCTATTTAATTTTCATCCACTGCAGCTCTGTTGAAATGAAAACAAATCCAGTAGATCTACAATTATCAAAAAAATTCAAAGAGTATTAAGTCACAATCTACTAAAATATCAACCCGGCCAAGCAAAAAAGATTGACAAATACACTGGGCATGTTGTTTTTGAACGGGGGGCTGCTATTGGGGAGCCCGGACGTTGTGCGAGATTTTTAAGTATCACAGCAAATACTAAATTTACCCTCCAGTAATTAAAAGGTAATTTCAGAAATTTTGAAATTTTAGTACCTAAATTACAAATTGTTATCTTTTGAACAGAAAAACAATTTGTAATCTCAATGAAGGGGTGATGATTAATTCTATTTTAAAAGAAATAGTGACACATGTTAAACATTGTTCATCACATGACCTTACCTACATACATATATGTAAAATCATCAAATCAGCCCTCTTGTCAAGAAATCTGAATACACTTGTATACTGATGAGTTTTGCAGTGATGCCATTTTGTGGATTTGAATCAACCCCATATGCATGCATAGCAATGTTTCTACAAATGTATAACTGTACATAACAAATTCAATGTCAGTAACTAGGCAATAAAAAGTGTTCCAAAGTTTTAAGAACCACAAGATTATTTCATTTAAATCATGCTAAAATTTTCCTAAGTACAATCAGGAATGACTGGGGGGTAGGACATGCCAACCTAACAGCAACAGCAAATTCAAAACGGCATCAACTTCCGGGTGCTAGTCTGTTTCAAAGACGTAACTATAGGAGGGCGCTCTTACGCATATCGAACGGTTACACACAGACTTGACTAAAGACAAAGCCTGGTCACGAATATTTAAATCTAAATGACCGTTATTGGAAATTACACTATTTTGCAGCGGGACTGTTTCACAGGTAGATGCAACTTTTGTCAACCAAGGGGTCCAATTTTCAAACTTAATAAAACATTTTTGTTTGTGTTTATTCTTGAGGTTAAGGATCTATATTTTAGTATTTTTTAGGGTCTGGAGCTTAATCTGGTGTACTTACCCAAATATTACATTTCAATTTGTGATAAATACACATATTTTAAGGAAAATATGTATTTTTTCTAGGGTTTAAGTGTTTATGGCACATGAAATTAATTGTGTTTGCTTTTGGCATTTGAAATATACCTGATATACAATTATCTGTCCAAGTATGAACATTACAGAAAAAGTTTTGAAAATGTTACGCTCCATTTTATGTCTTTTTAAAGCCAAAAATGGGTATTTCATGTAAAAAAGTTTTAATAAAATAACTAAAATATAAACAGAACACACTCCTTTTCCCTGAATTACTAATTCAATGTATGGGAAACACATACAAAAAATTTGGGCAAATTTTGTCCATTATAACCAAAAAAACACTGGGTAAATTGGTAAATTGCTGGACGTGACTGTGAACAGAATTTTTGACCTAAAAGAAGGCCTGTTGAGTTATTACTTAATAATAATCTGCTTTTGAGGCTACTCCATGTAAGGTCCTATACTAACTGCCAAAAAAACTACCAGTATTGAACTCCATGCATTTCTAATATTCCAAAACTGATTAATTTACATCGGTATTTGTTTGCTACTTGGCAGGACGTGACTGTGAACGGAAATTGCGGAAGTTAAAAATTGCATTTTTTACTCTAACCAAACATACTTGAAAATAAATTTTCCATTCACTTTCCCATGCATCAACTATAAACATACAATACATTCAAAGCAGTAGCTCTATTAATTTTAGAGTTATGGGAGCAACAATGGCAGGACGTGACAAAGTGGTTGGACGTGACAAGTGTGAATGGAAAAATCAGATTTGGTGATGCAAAACTATTTGACCATATTACCTCAAATGGTTGGTACCATTTGATAGCTTGACTGAAGATGTTGTAAATACTAAACAACACCAGAAAGCAGTAAATCCCAAACTAAGTTTAAACAAATCCAAAAAATGGCAGGACGTGACAAATTTGTGAACGGAAAATTGTGAACGGATGTTCAAATCGCTCCAAAAATCCAAAATCTTAGTTTTCAAAACAGGAGAATCAGTTAGTTAGTTTTTTATACCAAAGTTTTAAATCCGGTTTTTGGTGTCCTCCGTAACGGGGGTGGTGGCGGATACACCTCACACTCAAGCAATACTGCTTTTGTGAGGATTTAAGTGCGAGTCATAAAAAACCCTACATCCAGGAAATATTTTTTCTTCAAAGGTTAAACGTTATTTTTGCTTCAATTGTTGTGCTTTGTTTGTTTTTACATAGATAAACCGGCTATCAGAAGATTTTTTGTGTCTTTCGGGCTTTGGTTTCAGAACCTACTGTTAATTTTTGCATAGAGACTAAAACTTCAGTTTGCCGATTTTAGAGCCCAGCCATGCGGAAGATACTGACAATCACCGACGTGTACCATAATAACACCTTATAGCAAGACAATTCACACATGCAATTCAGATTGTTCGATTTCTTCTCGACAAAAAACATATCAGTTTGAATAAAATGGTCTATTTTGTAACAATATTATAGTAAAATATCTTCCAAAAAATTAAATTACCATTGTTAAATCATACAGAGTCCGTTTTGAAATCACTCCATATCAATGTCTCATTTCATGAACATAATGACTGCTCAGAGATTTTTGTTTTACATCTCTAAGGTACTTATTTTGCACAAATCCAGTATACTCAGCGTCCATAAATGCTAGAAGACCTAAAGCTGAAGTTTTTCTGTAAAAATAAATCGGAATTAAACCTTACAATTCATTATCGCAACTGCTGTTTTCAAGCGGAATCCAAAACTTTCTATGGTTTCATCCCACTTTTGCTCCCAAATTTTGTTGTAGGTTAAAACCTGAAATTTGCTGAAACAACCACAGTAAACTTTGGTCCTTACACGCAGCTCTCTTTATTTCTATTAGAAATTGAACATTGTTTACTTAGCATTTGTCCTTTTGTAATCTCTTGGATAATTTTTTTATAATCCTTCAATTCCTCTCCCACCTTCTATGTTTCAACATAATTTGGTGTTAAATTATTTGTATCAAAATCACTGCTTAAGACTCTGTTTCTTTATGTAAGCGATGCACCTTTGGTTGGCTCAAATCGGCCAAACAGGATTTTTGAAGTCTCTCCAGCAAAATAGGCGCAACTTCTTCCTCTAAGTCCCAATTACACCAACTAAACGTTTTCTGAAACTGCTATCCTTCTTTAATACCATAGCAAACATTGAGCAAAATAATTCTTACTATTTTAAATTATTTTTTATTCTGAATGTAGGTTTTTTTTTTGACTCACACTGTATTGGAGCAAAAAGCTAATGACCGGATTCCCTTCCTGACGCCAATCCACATTTTTTGGCGGTGGCCACCTTTGGGCAACCGTGCCCACCTTGCAAGGCAGCATATGCTGGATTGCCGCAATACTCTCCAGCTCTCCAAGCTGACGCCCTTTAGGCAGATCTTCTTTTTCATTCTACCAGGGTAACCAGCTAACCCTCCTCATCAGATTTCCCTTAGAGAATCGATCAGATTTCCTTGGGAATCGATGGGGTGGACGGTTAGCTGCCGACAACCGGCCCTGGGACAGTAGTACTGGTACCAGGATCCATCGCAGCCCTCAAAGGCCCTCAAAGGAAACCTTACCTGACACCAAAGTAATCAACTTTGGCCTAAATGTTGCAGAGCGTTTTATGATGTATGGCTAACTATCACCCATGACATCAACTTTTGTCTTTTCTACTCGGGCAGAGAAACTTGTACAAAATGTGAACGGAAAATGTCACGTCCTGCCACTGTTTTGGCATGGTCAAAAGTCCCTTTAAAAGCTTTACAAAATTTTTTTTTTTACTTGATTTTAGAAAGCACTGCTAAATATCTCAATAAATAAGCAATCAATGTGGAATGGGATGCAACAAGGGTTAGTAGTGTAGCTGAAAACAAAAAATACATGTTTTTTTAGGGTGACAAAAAATTGCCAGATTTGACACGGGAACTGGGTGTCACGCCGGAAATACAAGAAGATGCTTCGTTTAAGAGAGTGAAGGTAGGCCTTGTAGGGACTTAAGTACAAATACCCACAATGATCCTTTCAGGCCCTTCTGTTTTTACACACACTGGTCTCCAATTCAAAACTGCTAAAGTTGCATTTACCTATGAAACAGGCCAGCGGGGTAGATCCACTAACCCCGACGATTTTTGAGTCCAATACTTTTTTCTTAATTTATCATGATATTACTAGATCTTTTGGGGGAACAAAGGGTTTAAGAGATGATTTTTTATGTCACAGGGACGGAGACTGCCGTAGTAAATACACGTAGCAGTTTCCCAAATTAACCATTTGGAAATCCTCCAAATCGAGCATATCTGTCCACCCCCCTGGATTACCAAAGGCCAGCAGGCTAGGGCAAAGGCTTCAAAATCTAAACTCACAAAAATTGTGACCGTACACACAGGCTTAACTGTGTAGTCCTATGGAAATCACAAAATTTTAGTTTTGGACTGTGAATCCAAGACAATGGGAAAAAAGAACATATTGTCTAATGTGAATACTTAAGTTACGGTATCAAATTTAATGATAACTAGATGTTGTGGAATAACAGCGCATTTTTTAAATTGACGCTCCGTTTATCAAATTTAAGCCTCCAAATATATTTTTGTACAGTAAGGCATTGACACTGGGCGGTCCCCAAAATGTTGAACTTCTCTGGCCACATACATTTTGGCCATAACTCAGCCATTTTTGCACAACAGACATTAGTGACCCCTCATTTTTTAAGTTAAATCATTATCTTTTCAATGAAACATTTTAGGTTTTATATATCTCCAACTAAAATTTTCTTCTGTTAATGCCGTCATTTGTGGGCTGAAATGACACGTAAAAGTAGATATTGGTCGCCGAGGTTAAATTTCCCCAAAACATGTGCATTGGGATTGACCCTCACCCCTCTGGTTTTAATCCATTGTTCACTACACATGTTGCATGTTTGAATCACCGTTAGAAAAGTGATTCACAAAATTTGAGTTGATTCTGCTCTTGCATTGTGTATTGAAGCAAATTGCTTGTTTCCCACGTCCCCATATAGCCAATGCCACTACTGTGCGGTAATTGGTGAATTTTCTTTCTCGCAGATACCACCGAATTTGCTGCCAGATTAGTACACAAGGGTTACTAAAAGCTACTAAAGGTCCATTCACACTTCACTGCACTGCAGTGCATTGATTTACTTGCTTGCAATGGGTTCATCAAGTTTGCAGTAGAACGTGGGCGTATAATCGCAACTGCAGCACACTGGCAGACTTGCAGTGGAAGCATGAACAGACCTTTAGGATTTGTAGTTCCCAATGAATTGTAACCTCAGGTCTGACTTTATTTTTATCACTGGACTTATCGTATCCTCTGCTGCCTGAGGTTACAACAAGGTGCTCGTAGTTTCGAATCCGTTTTAACTGTGGTGTTGTGAAAAAGTGGTTCTCCTCAACTCAAAATTACCGTTGCAACATACTTACTGCTCTATCTAAATCAGACGTATTCTTGAGTATGCTCAGTTTTCCTTTGGCACATTGGCTGTCAAAATCTGGCGTGTTCTGTTCCCTTATTTTAAAATTTTGTCGTTATTCCATGTATCTGGGTGAAGAAATCGCTCCATGTTTATTTGTCCACTTAAAACGCATGCGCTTTGGCAACCAAACTAATCAATGTCTCGCATTAAAACTATTGATCTATTATTCATGATCAGATAGGTATCGTAGTCTCTTTTTCCCATCATGGTTAACAACTAGTCCTAGTAACTAGGACCTTCGAATCCATTTATCATTATGGGCATTATCGAAGAGTTGATTCTCATGTCCTAGTACGTTGTACTGAAGTGACATATGGTATTTAATGAACTAAATTTGCAGGTACAGAGGACCTAAGAGCGTACCTTCCATTTGTTTTACCAATTTGATATCACAAATGTAAATCGGAAGAAAATAGGAGGGAGCGATTTTCTCAAACCAGCAGATTGAAGTCCCGAATGGGAAAACCGGCGGAAGCATAAATGATGAGGTAAAGGTCGTACACACGGTAAACAAATGCACCACACCGATGAACAAAATCCGTTTCCAACACATATTCAGACGCTTCCGGCCAAGCCCATACAAAAAAACTAATTGATGCGGTATAGTGGGTATTATTAAGTATTTATGCGTGCTCAGAGTAAAAAAAAAAGAAAAAAAGTTGGCCTTATCCCAAAAAGTGAGAAGGGAGCTAGGTCTATAATAATCGGCTAATTTGGATAACGGGCCGAACAATCAGAAAATAACCCTGCTTTTTGTCTTAAACAATGACGACGGCTAAAATTGTGATTTTCGTGGCTACATCGTCTGACTAGCATGAATCCGCCACAAAGCGAGCGCGTAGCAATGAGTGACAGGTGCACACAACAGAAATGGTACTAGGACTTTTCTTCCGAAGCAATTTACACAAACATGCACAAAAAAAAAAACAAGAAAACCCCTTCGTAAAAAAACGGCATCATTTTAGTCCATTTATGTTAAAAGAAGGATGCGCTCGGGAACGACTTTTGCTAGATATTTCTCAGCAGAGGGTGTGGCTTAGAATCTTGTCAAGGAAATAGAGAACCCTGGCGCAAAAAAACACCGAATGTGTGGTTCACCAGTGGCGTGTATACTAATCCCATGAGTCCTTGACGATTTCTATCTACGATACGGTCGTGGAACACATAATGAGTACAAGACGCAAATTCGATTTTGCCGGAACCTAGGTAAGTGAAAACATGACATCCACAATTCATATGAATCATTGAGATACAATGCTGCATGGACGTATTACAGGTGAGTAAAAATAAATTAAAGTTATCTTCTGCAAAGTTGAACTTCGCTGAGTTCAGGAAAAATGGCTAAGTCATTTAATGCAACGTTCTGTAAATCAGTACTTAGCTGAGTTACATGTTAGTTGTTACTGTAACTAGATTACACCGAGACGTTATATCTAACATTCTGCGCCCGATAGAGGTCGGTCTAATCAAGTATGTCAAGAGACTAATTCTTTGTTATGAAGCCAAAGCACATGTTCTCCACTGACCTTTACATATGACCCTGACCTCATGCCTACAGATTTGGACTTAGACTAAAACGTAAGATCGAAGCTGCCTGAAATCACGAAATTTTATCCTTTAGGTGAGTCAGTGAAAAAAATACAGATCCCACAGTATGTAGAGGAGTCAAGAAAAAAAAGTGCGTCAAAACAGTCGGGTAATTCGGACCATTTGGAGTGATTTGGGTGAGTTTATAAATTGGGAAACCTTAAACCCGGTTGTTAAAACAGTACAGACTTGGCATGACTTCGGGTTCGTTTTTAAAAGTTAACAACAAGACGTGAATGTACAAGCAACCCAAAGTCATGCTCAGCGGACTATTAGGGCTTGTGATCAAGAAGAAATGCCAAGGACAAGGGCAGGTTTGGCTTTAATTTATTTGATCATTCATCTTCAGTTCCACAAATAAATAAAATATGTAAAACCTTAGAATCTCAGTGGATCTTGTGCTTGTCTTAGAAGTCTTCAGACTGCAAAACCTTGACTAGACACAGAAACCAGGTGCTGTAAAACATGCAAAATTTCCCAGGATATGATCAAAATTTTCCCTCTACGATAGATAATTTCCCTCCAATTTCAAAATTCCCTTTAATTTATTGGATTGTCTTTATTTTAAGGTAAAAAATTTCCCTCCAATAGCAAAATTTCCCGGGGCATGACATCCAAATAGAGCTATGAGCCTGTATGAATCAACAAAGGACGCTTAAAAGTGCGCTTAGCGCAAACCGCAGGTTTCCTCAAAGTACGTCTCGCGCACTTCGGTTTAAAATGTAAAGGTGTGCGCTACGCCAAGTCGGGGAATTGTCGAAGTGCGATACATTACGCTCCACTTCGGGTCTTTTTGAAATTCAAAAGTGCGCAAGTTCACTTCTAGGAACTATCAAAAGTAGAAGGAATGCTAAGAGCCGGCATGTGCTGTCGATACTGAGCCAATCCGTAATTTGTATATCATTAAAGGCAAAGAGGTGTGAACAAAACCTAAAAAATAAGATTATTGGTTATGCACCATCCAAATGCTCAATTTTGTGTTTGGTATATTATACTGTACACGATTACTGAATGGGGAAAAATAATGAATGGTATTTACAAATCTAAAAAGAAAAGCGAAAAAAGGTCTATCCATGCCTACAGCAGCTGCAAAAGTTATACACTTAAAAATGATCGTGTGGTATCAATTGCTACTAAAAATAATCGTGTATACTCTTCAATGATTTTTGGTAAATATTTATGTCTGAATTTTCACAAATAACGTTATTCATTTATCTGGTTCTTTGTGACATTTACCATTTTGTGGCAAGATGTTTATTAACATCTTCTCTGCAGACTGTTAACAATACACTTATACATAGGGCTATACTGTAGAGTTACGTTAAAATGCGGTCAAAAAATACAAACGATTACGCGTTTAACTTGTTGCTGTATTTCATTGATTTGTTGATGGGGTTGTATTCTTGATACTGTTAGTAAAAAAAACCAGAACAATCAGTTAAAAAGTTTTTAACTACAAACAATTGTAAAACCAACAAACACAAACAAGTAGTAATTTAGTGTCTATGCTCACTTAACTTTTTTTTAATTTTTAAAACATTTAACATTTTCTTCGTTTTAGTAATTTAATTCATTATATAACAATAAATTAACAGCTAAGGATGCAATAATAAATCAAACCAATCATACATCAAAACAATTCCTTTTTCGTTTTCCCTGTTTTTCTTTTCCCTTATTTCCCACATACTTACAACATTACGCGAGTCCACACTTGATTAAAATTTATAATTTCTTGAGTACTTACCAGCGCATTAACGTCTGGTGTGATTTTTTGAGTAACATGTATAAAATTATTAAGAGTTGTACCGAATGACACTTTTTGAGTATCTCAATTTAAATACATTAGTACTAATTACTAAAATTAATTCCAAACCCAACCGGTTACACTTAATTTGAGTAGATATACAGGGAATTTTGAGTGTATAACAAAAAATCAACGAAATACGTGCTTGATTAATAATACTATCTACAGCATTTATTCACATTTTTTTTTATATGGGTAAAACATACCAACATCATTAGCGGTACAAACAGTACCTCTTAAAAATTCTCTATCATCCTGAAATGCTGGAATGCTGGACTTACTGTTACAATCAATCGTAATTTCAGTGTTAATAGTATGTCACTGGTTCGTTAATTAAGAATGATTTTCGTACAAAATATACGAGGTTCGCTTAGTGTAAATGGTATTTTTAAATGGCTCAAATAGATAGATTTTGCCTTCCTCCGATTGTTTTTATTATATATTGATTTATGGTTATAACATTTTCTCTATAAAAATTGATGTTACGGTATTAAAAGCGCACGAGAGATTTCACATATCAGTGTCCCGAATAAAAAGAAACGTCTGATTTTACACTGATCAAAATGTTCCATCACTTCCAATATCCCCACCTGAACGGATTAAGCTGAAAAATAGTTTGCTTCGTGTACACATAATTGTTAATTTTTTTTTTTGTATTGGAGGAAATACGAAATTCAATTCGCACATATGTTTTATATTAAATGTAAGCAAAATTGGAAAACTACCGTTTGTTTTCATTTTAAGGACATTTCTGGTTACCTAAATACAAGGTAATGTATAAAAAACATTAATGACCATATTGATGCCTCAAATCTCTCTTTCCCCTTAACTTTAGAAAATCTGATTATACAAGCCTTCATAAGTAACAAAATCGTGAGGAGCTGGATTTTCAACATTCAAAATCTACTCTTTGCGGGACATATAACTTTATATAAACCACAACTGTTTTCATCACGTTCTTATGATATCTTCCTTACGTAATAAGATCTTAATAAACTAGCAGAATTTGTGAAAACGCAAGTTATTTTCTTCAGCGACGAGTTGTGAAACTGTGTTTACACTTCCCGCGATGAATTCCACCATACTGCAGCATATTCTGTGGTGGTTAATCAACCGCAACTGTTTGCTTCAGTTGCGTCGACTGTCGATGCCAATTTAGCCTTTTAAATCGCTTTGTAGACTGTAGTGCCCAAATTTCCATCTACGTTATTACATTGTGAACCATTGGTTGATATTTATTTGTTCAGAAACGTGTTTTTAAAGCTGAATTCGCGATATTTTTGGTCACATTCTTGTGCTGTTGTTTTTGCATTTTCACTATTTACGGCAAGTTGACTTTTGTGTCACAGTCTGGTAATCGCGTACCACTAAAGACCGTAATCCGTTACACTGCTCCGTCCGCGGTTTCATTGTGTAACTTACGTGCTTCATTGCAACCATGGATACCTAATACCTAGTGTAAATAATGACCAAACTAAAGACCCTTTAAAAAACCCCGATCTGTGGGTTAAGAGATATTTAATAACTTCAACGTTTAGAGTGAGCGAACTAGATGTAGCTGAAGCCTATTGATCTGTCAAAGATGATCACCTCGCCCCGACCGATATTTTAGGTGTTTCATTGATAGACGCCTCAACGGATGTGGATATAAAACTTGTCATCAGTTCAAGCCAAGACAATAGTTCTAGCTAATGGATGTCTGTAACAATTACAGGACGAACATTTAAGTTATCAAAATTTTTAAAGACGGCGGCTCAAAACAATAAAATATCAAAAAACATCAGATGACATACATGGCATTCCAAAAGTGTTAGTTATCAAGACTCACCAGCTGGCTTGATTCATTTGCCAAAAGAGAACTGAACTCATGTACCATATTGCAAAGGCTGCAAACAAATAAAAGATCCGCCTCCATTTTGAAGAGTGGTCATCGCTTTTTGCTACGTTTCTGAAGTGTTTACCCCCACACCCCTATGCCACACATTGGCCGGTTCCTAATCCAGTTGATGAGACTGAACACTAGTTTTTTGCATCAACTTTCGGTGTTTTTATAACGGACAACCCATGAACTGTAAGTTTTTTGCCCATGGTGCTCACTTTACAATGAGTGGCGAAGCAAAACCCAAACCTAAATGCTTCATATGCAATGAGGAATGTCATTTGTTAGATCAAACTGCCCCAAAGGTACCGCGGCCCAAGATGCTTTCGTTGTAATGACTTTGGACACATTGCTAAACAATGTCATTCATCAAGTTACCCCCCTCAGATTCTGTTTTTGTGTTAATGTTATCAAGCGAATCATCTCCATCACTATCGAAATGAAACGCCAATCTCCAAGATACTATGAAATTATTCAGAACTTCTTGATCAGTTCCCTTGAAGCCATCACAAGGGTCCTTCGTCCCAGAAACCTGCAAAAAAGTGGAGAACATATTGTGGAGCTCTTCGGCTGCCAATCCTCTTCCAGCGTCTTCATTTAGAAACACGCAGATTTGGCTGATACTAGTAGCAATGACAACGCTGTATGAGACGCGTGGATCTACTGTTATGGCCAGATCCCACTTCCTAAATCCTGCCTTCACCACTCTTCAATCAACGTCAACTAAATCTAACACTTCTCACGCTTCAAATGCACTTAAGCAAAGTAAGACTCCGAAGCAAATTACACCCATCATCAAACAAAACGCGATGTAATCGAACCATTAAGGAAATATTTCAAGATGTCCAATAATTGACAATATAAAGTAAAGAAATTTCACCACAAAAGGATACTCACGAGTTGTTAAACCCAGATAAGACGGGTAGAAGATCTTCCCGCTATCATATGACTGAATATTAACTGTCTGAACCCATTTGCTTTTGCCATTCATCCATATTCTTCTCTCTTATTTCAATAAACTTTTAACGCCAATTTTTCGTAGGTTAAGACGAATAAAAATAACGCCTATCGCTTTTCCCATTTTTTTTTAAAAGACAAACGCTGATATTGTTTAATCCAAGAAGCTTATTGTACTCAGTCTGATTGTGAAGATGGAAAAGCAATGGATTGGTGATATATATTTCTCACCAGGTACAAATCATAGTAAAGGTCTGATGATTTAATTAAAACTCTCTGATTACCAACTTTTAGATAAAGTAATTGATGACGTAAATAATCGTTTCATTGGTTGATATTTGGTATTAATGAGTCAAATTTTAGTATCTGGAATTTATGCTCATAATACTCGTGCTGAAGAGTTAACTTATGTTGACTGACCAAAAGTTTTGGATTCCTACCAGCATTGGCCAGGGTAGGTCCTACTTGGTGGTGATTTTAATGTCCCTTAAATCCAACTCTTGAATAAATCTTGGGCAATTAAATCTTGCTCCGTGTAAGTAAATTTAAAAGATCTTCTTTACTCTCTTGATCTGGAGGATATTTGGCGTAACAAACATCCTAAACCAAATGTATACTTGTAGCAAACTTCTCCAACGAGTTTATGCATACTAGATTTATTGTTTGTAAATAAAGGTCTTCTTAATTGTGTAAATAATTGTGAATAATCATTCATTTTGCCAAAATCTGACCATGAATGTTTACTCTTGATATTCAGGTAGATAAGATAACAAAGGGCCAGGTTATTGGAAGATGAATAATAGTCTGCTCAATGAAAGGATATCTACATGGTGTTTACCCAGGTCATTAATGATTGTAAAAACACTATTAATACTTTCTTCTCGTATGAAATGGATCAATTTGCAAAAATGATATCGTAATTTTTCCAGAAAATTTGGTCAGAATAATGCATTTAAGAAAAGAAATAATATGCAATCTTGAAAAGCGATTCCAGCATTTATATCCAAGCTGGCGAGCAGCCAAATGATCGAATAACTCGTGATAATCTTCAAAAAAAACGATTACTGATTATGAACTTGGACTTGCTTAAAAACTAAAGGTTGCACATAATTCGATCAAGATTAACTGGTAGAAAATGGTGAAAAAAAAAAACCTCTAATTCTTTCCTATCTCGAAAAATCAAAACGGGGATCGCAAATGTATCCATTTCATTTATACAGAAGATGGTCAGGA
Source organism: Ophioderma brevispina (assembly GCA_023653785.1). Lineage (NCBI taxonomy): Eukaryota > Metazoa > Echinodermata > Ophiuroidea > Amphilepidida > Ophiodermatidae > Ophioderma > Ophioderma brevispina. Next base: position 17,893 of record JAMKCH010058952.1, on the reverse strand, counting down.
AGTTACAGATGACGCGATGTACTTAACGAGCAAGTTAAATATTATGAAAAGCTTTATGATTGTAAAAATATTCCACCAAATGAATTTCGTATATTATAATTCTTTTGTTGATGATATCATATTCCTTCACTTTCGAAGAATCACGTCAACGTTGTGAAGGGATGTTTACGCTTGATGAATGCACAAGGCGCTTTGAACTCTATTGCTACTGATAAAAGTCCAGGCCAGTGACGTACTGTTGAAACGTATAAAGCTTTGTGGGATCAGTTGAACAAGATTGTTATCGATAGTTTAAATGATGCCTATGAAATGGGGAATTATCAACAACCCAAAAGCAGGGTGTTAATAACATTTCTTTTTAAAGATAAGGTAGTCCAAAAGATATCTCAACCAATTGTCGCCCAATAGCATTCTCAACGTTGACCTTAAAATTGCTGCAAGGTTCTAGCCAACAGATTACAATCGGTCATTCATGATATCGTCACGGTGATCACACAGGTTTTATTAAAGGGCGTTTTATTGCCGAAAACATAAGATTGATTGAAGACATTCTCTGTTATACACAGAATCAAAAAATCCTGGTGCTTCCTTTTTTTAATGATTTATTTTTTGTAAGTAAGGCGTTTACAGCATCACCGTGACTTTATATGAATGCACTAGAGTCTTATAATTTAGGTCCCTCCTTCAAAAAGGGTATGTACTTTATTAATTAATACACAAAGTTATAAACTAGATGGTTGCGCTCCAAGATTTTTTGCTCTCAAGACAGGTGGTGCGGCAAGGCTGTCCACTTAGTCACTTTTGTTTATTCTTGGAGTTGAGATCTTGCCTTAAAATAAGACAAAATACAGCAATTCGTGGTATTCCTCTGCCCCATAAATCTTCTCCTATCACATGAAGCCAAAATTACATTGTATGCTGATAATGTCACTCTATTCCTTGCTGATGATTCCTCTATTTTAACACATTAGTCCACTGGTGATCATTCTCACAAGGTGGCTTGGCTCTTTTTAAATAAGTTAAAAACTGATGGTATGTTGGATTGGTGGTTGAATGATCGTAGAGATGAAATTGAACATTAATTGAAGATCGATTGTCAAGAGCCAAAACATTAGGTATTGTATTTTTTCCAATAAACCCAGCCGGCAATATTCAATGATAATTTAACGCACGAATTAGCAAAATTCCGTAGATCCCATTTCATCTTTGAGTCGGGAGAGATATCACATATGGTAAAATTGTGATCATAAAATCGTTGCTTATTTCCCAAATTTTATTCTTTCCTCCATAGCTCTTTTTGATGCTCCAAAAATGTGATTGCCCAAATTGAAACTTTATTTTTAAGTTTTTTATGGGGTAGAGAGAGAAAAAGTTAAACGCAATACCGTGATTGGGACTAGGGTGGGTTACAAGTTGGGGACTTGATATGTTTTCATGTCCCTAGCCTAATCAACTCTTTCAATTCAATTGGTTGAACTATTACATCAAGGAGTCTACCTCTACTTGAACAATAGTCCTTTGACTGATTTTTTCAAAATTTGGCTGGGAATGCGCTTATTTGAAATTTTACTTGCTCTGAAAGATTGTTATTTCTACTTTGGGCATGCTTCCAGTCACGAGATGTTTTATTTATATTTTGCTTTCGCATGGTATTGTGTAAACAATGTAGAAATCTGAATGATGTAAAACACCTCCATCTTGAAGTCATATTGATAATCGTTGTATTACGAGTCAATGGTACAAGTTGTATTTTCAACATTGGATTTATTAGTGGTTTTGTGTAATTGTTAAAGATCTCGACCACAGGCCATGAAGCACTGCTTTTAAACACAACACAATCAAGAAAGCAGAAACTTATCAGGAAGCATGCTTTTATCATTGAATATTACACGCTTATTCAAGCCTTACCTAAATCAATGGCATGAGATTGATATGCGTCGCATACATTTGAGTCTTGATAACCCACCTATAATAATCTCTCAAACCAGAAGACCTATGCTATGGACTCATTATCTGTTAAGCTGTAAGGAATTGATCTCAAGAATATGCTCACCGAGCTCACATAATTTTTGGAATAGAAATTTTCAAACATTTCCCTGTTGGCCAGCAATTGGAAAACTTATAGTTCTTCGCCATGATGCACGTGTTTTCACCACCAATTGGACATCTCCGTATTGTTGATCCCCACCAGAATTTTATTAAAAAAGATGGGTATTGTCAAAGATGAAAAAGTACCTCTGTCGAGGTGATAAGGATGACTCTATTGACATTTCCTTTTTGATTGTGATACTGTCATTAATATTTGGAAGGAGGTGAAAACTGGCTGGGGCTAAAAGTGGTTGTTTATCATAACTTGAAAAATAACTGATTTTTGTTTGGTCATGATTTGGAAATTCACCCACCAATATATCATATAAAGCTGCTTTTAATGCCAAGTTTCTATTTGTAAGATTTAAGTACGGTAATCATTCTAACTTAATTTACCTTTTATAACCTACTTGATAACCGCCGTCAGATCGCCTAGTTTTTAGATTTACTGTTGTATTTTATATTTTGATATATGACTGTAATTTCTTATCTGTTTTGCTTTTGATGATTTGTTGTTTTTTTATAAACTCCTATTTGTAGTTTCAGTAAGAAAAAAAACAAAAATAAGTAACAAATATCTTAAAGGAGATATTCAATAGTTTATATATATAGAGAGACCATACATCATCTTTTCAAATGAGGCTAGGTTCTGATGTTTTGTTGTTTTTTTTAGTTTTTTTCGCGTGTTTTTGTTCCAACACACAATTCACAATGCGCTGGAATATTAATATTTCAATATTGTAGCAATCTAACTCTCCAACGCTGCGCCTTGAACGTTATTTCGTGTGATATAATTGTCCCCGATATTGTCAATATAGTGAACCGATTTGACAAAAACGTTCACTAACGCAACAGAGGCAAATTGTTCATAGAAAAGTATTCAAAAATTCCAAGTGACCATGACATGTCAATTTGTCACATCAAAGAGTAATAAACGAGTAATAAACTCAAACACAAACCAGTGGCTTTTATTTTTTTTTAATTTTAGGTTGTTTTTTTGTTTTAACAATATTTAGACACAAATTATAATAATCCTTTGAAAGAATCCCGTAATAAGCCACATTAATTCCTAATTTCCGTAATTATAGGTTACAGACTCTGGTCCTTTTATAATTTTTTTCTTAAAATGGAAATAAAATTGACTTTACAAACCTTACCTTTTTTAGCCCAATAAGCGGCGAAAATTACGATCGAGTTTAAAGTGTTTGAACTGCTCGACATCATTGGGTCCATACTTCCTTACTTTATTCTGAATCCGTGAAGAATGCGTCAACTTACAATAGTTGCTATTCATTCTTAATTTTGGTTATATGGTGTTAAAGGGGCGATTTCGTGATCCCCCAGCCTTGTCCCCCGACTTACCTAAAAAAAAAAGATTTTTATATCATCTGAACGCTAGCCTTAGCAAGTCGCATGTGTACTAATACTTACGTTTCATACTTGTTGGCGTATCTGTAAGAAATTAGAAAATAACAATTTTGTATTTTCAGTCCGTAAAAGCCCAATGCCTATGGGCCGGTGGGAATCAAGCATGCTCATACACAAAACCGCAAGATCGAATCAAATCATAGTTGGGGAATGGCTTTTTCTCAAGGATATCTAGTGAACAATGATGAAACAGAAGTTGCCTGGAATCACGAAATGCACCTTTAATAATGTCTTTGATCATGTTAATGCACGATTTTTTTTGGGGGGAAGGGGAAGTATATAAGTGCATATGATTCTTTAAATTAATCATACTCTACTCAAATTCTTTTTCCTTCATCTCTATTATTACAATGGTTGTCTTGATTTAGAATACATCAAAGATAGTAAATAAGAAAAATTATATATAATAGTATAAGTTATTAAACTCTAAATTTACAATAAATCAATATTACGCTGAAGATACCATAAGACCAACACGTCAGACATTGACTAGATTGATAGTGGTGGAATCCGTTTCATTTATAAATACGCCGTATATTTTTCAGAATTGTAGTGATCCCATCAAAATTTTATTTTAATACGTCACATATGTTCCGTTAACAAACTAAAGATAACATATCAATGAACAGTTGATTGGTCCAGTTTTCTTTACCGTTATTTTAAAAGAAAATTTTTATATTCTTGGTCCTAATGACAGTGGTTCCCGTTAAGGCGCGTCATTGCGCCATGACGCACTTTTTAAAAGTCGGACGCACTGTTCTGACTCCTCAAAAGCCCTCGCGTCCGTCATGGACGCGTCAGAATTTCACATTACCTTCACTTAATACACGACTTTTCACTTCTATCGCCATCGGCTCAGTATTTTACTCTAAGTTAAAAAAAAAAAAAAAGCATGTGATTGGTCAATGAAGCGACCCCTTCGACCATTGCACCGTTTTATGATTGCAATAAATTCTGGAAACCCCAGAGAGACCCCGTTGCCATGTTTGCAGTGCCGGCTTCCTCCCTCCTCCTAAGAGATCGCTGTAATGTCAACAGCGCGGCAAACAATCAAAAAACATTTTGGACTATTGACCAAGTTTCATTTCACCTGCTGCAAGATCATTAACAATAAAACTAATTAATACCACCAAGGGCACAAACATCAAGTAAAATTAAAATAACCTTAAAATAGTTTATAGAAATAATCTTCATAATAAATTCAGAGCAAGGACATAAAATTTGGAAGAAAATAACTAAGAAAAAAAACCAACTTAACGCCGTGGTGGAATCCACGCTGAGCAAAACGGGAAACCCCCGGCCCTGGGGAAATCCTTCTTGGGAACATGGGCGTAGGCCTACCGGGCAACATGTGGTTTGGTTCAATTCTGGTTCGGAAGTCATCTTTGATCATGAGGTAGAAAATTGTCCATGGTTGGGCACAGTGGACTGGTCTTTACACGGAGGATACGAACAGGTTATCGTTCTCAGAAAATAAACTGACTCGTCTTTATTCCATGTTCAATGAGAAATTCAAAGGGCAATTGTGTTGTTGTTGTGTGGTTTCAACACCCATTGACAATGATTCGGTTTGCATTGCTTGTGTTTGCCGCCGACTAGGCATTGAATAAATGGACGACAGGGGTGTTGTTAGCTTTAAATGCTGATAGGTAATTAAAAGTTGTAGCTTGCGACAAGCATTTTGTTTTTTCAATTACCTTTTCCCTTGTGTACTTTAGCTCATTAACCTGTGAATAGGCCTCTTTTCATTTTGAATTCTGTGATTAAAATAGTTAAAATCTTTTCATCGCCGAGAAATAATGAGAAAGCCCATATAATTTATTAGGGATGCGGCCGATAACTAAGCTTGTATCGATTTGTAATTGAAATTGACCGAAGACGCCAGTGTCAAAACATTGCCAAAGGGAGTCGGAAGGCACTAAGACTTGTGTTTTTAGTTGGAGTAGGTAAAGTAAATACAACTTTTGTTTTTAGCACTTGTAAATACTGTGTGACCCTGTTTTGGTTCTCGCAAACTGTTCAGTGCGAACTTTAGGTGAGTTGGGTTCGCGCAAATTTCCGGCACTGCATATTGACTTCTCGACATGAAAATATGATCCCTGAACGCAAAAAAATTGAGGCCGGACGCAAATTTTTTACTACCGTGAAAACTTGTGCGTCAATTGGGACGCGTGATTTTTCAGAGCTTAACGGGAACCCTGGTCAATGATACGTCCCGTAAAACAAAAAGGAAGAAAGAACAGGCCTACCATACCATAGGTGTTTGAAAGAGAGTGACAAAGCAAAATTAATTATTATTTTTTCATATCGTATATAATTGTTAAGCTTTTTTAGACAAAGCTTTCTCTTTTATAACATTTCGTTAAACGAATGGCACTGAAGACTATCGCGCACGTTTACAAATTTCATAAAGTGCGCAGCGCAAACATTAGTTTTCTTGAAAGTACGCTTTAATGAAAATCACCTTTTGACGCAATAGCTTTGAAGACGCTATGGGAATATTAAAACAACAAGCAACGAGCAAATATCACTAGTGACTGCATTGTTTCTAGCTTTGATTTGTCTTGTTCCATTCACCATACATTGCTGTCGTCATTGAACTCAATTACACCTATTTTTTTTTTTTTTCCAAGAAAGCGATTTTAACGTAATGACTTAACTCGATGTACCTAACGACTTACTTTCAAATTGGTTGACTTACCGCATGCGACTGTATAGATACCGAGATGGAATCCATTCTCGGATTTTCCCGCCAATTTCAGAATTAATTGGATTTTTTTTTTAAAAAAAGTGGGGGGGGGGAAATTACAGCCACACTAAGTTCAATTAGAAACAAACTAAAGATAAACCATCACAACATAAACCTTTGTTTTAGTATTTTTACGGGGTTATTTTTTAAAAAGTAAAAATGCTTATATTTTGGAGGCTTGATAGTTCCGTAATAACAGCTTTAAAAAAGGAAGAAAGAACTAGAAATAGGCCCTACACGAATAGGGCGTTGAAAGATAGTTGTACTACAAGGCCGCGGACCAACCAAGTTTTAATATTATTTTTTTCATGCGCATTCGTACAAGCATTTAAGACATCTATCTATTTTGATAACATTCATTATTAAACGACTGTACTGACTCCATAATCGCGCCCTTTTTTACAATTTTCATAAAGTGGCGCCGCGCACTTTAATATTTCTTGAAGTACGCTCTAGTGAAAAAATACATTTTGACGCAATGCTTAATTGTGCACACATGTAAAGTAAACAACAAACGCAGCAGCAATATCATCAATAATAAGTGCCGGATGAACTTGAAAATGGTAAAAACACACATGCAGATGATACAGGTTTTTAATCATTTTTTAAGAATGGCATAGAACAACCATACAATAAAGGAACATTTTTACACTCTTAAATATACTGATATACTACTGTATTTCAAAGAACAACAAGGGCATTTCCAGAAGGGAAAAAATTGAGAAACCGTCTTTTTCTCGAATTAGAATGACACCAAATATATTAAATCACACGAGTAATCGAATAACAAGAATATTTGGGTACTTTCAGAAATCCCAGCATTCTTCTCTAAAGTGCCGTTAGGACCAGCAGCAAAAATCAAATTTTGTTTTGCTTTCCTTGGTACGATAACTTAGCATGTAAGTTTTTTTGTTTTTTACTTGTGTGACATTGGAAAACATTTTAATACGTTTAACGCTTTTTATTAACATCTCCCAAGCAACTCTATAATGCTTCATTTGAGAAACAAATATTTAAAAAAAAATGGCTGATAACGAAATACCCTCTCTGCAGTGTATGCCCCCTATTATCATCACCGCGGAACGTAAACTTTCCCAGGATTCATGTTTTCCCCGGCGAGGGGAGGGAAGATTATATGGCGTAAGTTTTAGCATATCACAAGTGCGCATATCACGGACACAGATCCGTGATGAATGGCCCTGTCAAGGCGACTAACGCCAAAAGTGGCCTTATTCACAAAGTGCGCGGCGCCTTTCGTAATTTTTCGGTATAAGGACGCTTGTGTCTCCTCCCTACGCGCAGATTGCTTAATTTCCCAAAGTGCGCGTCGCACTTTCTGTTATATCGACCAAGTGTGGCTCCGCGCAATATTTTGCGCAGACTGTGTAAAAATACAGGTCCACATACCTGCCAAATACCCACTTTTTCCAGCATGCACAGAACATTCAAAGTCGAGGGACCGTCCTTTGTTATTGTAATGCCGTTCTTTATTATGGTATAGCGGAAGCCCTATGGACGTCTTGGCGTTGACATCGCACAAGCCGCTTGGTTAAGGGTTTTATTTGCGAGTGATCGTCATTGTGATCGTCATTGACTGAGTGTCAATATCTGACTATTTGAATGTTTTCTTTTCATCACGAATTAGTGCGTTTTTTATTATTTGTCTATTATTATTAACACAAACGTCTCATTTTGTGTTGACAGTAGAACATAGTTTGGTTCTTTTAAATACCGCCGTGTAAATGTTACCTATATACTTTTACTATCACAGATTTACAGGCCTACATACGCTGTTTTGATAGTTTCAGAGTGCTGGAAATCTTAAAAAGTTATCCATTGTAAATGTTTTTCATTTCATTTATTTCATTCAGACTCATAATCATGATACAAATCAATATGAATATCATATACTAAATTACAAGTACATATTTATTATGACTAATAATAACAGTATATTCTTATACAACAGCGTTAAATGTTTTAAAACCATTTGCCATAGCCGAAATTTCAACATTTTTCACTTGATTCGTACGAACTCTGTTAGCTTCACTGGTGCGCTTTTTTTTGTCCGAAGTACGGCTTTAAACTGGTAACGAAAGCACAAATGTTTATCCACCGGTACCACCAATTAAGCAATTATTTATCACATTGATACCACTTCCCACTATTGATTGATCCATTTGAAGAAGTCGCGACGCATGGAAGTCGAGAACTGCTAAGAGGATTTTACTTTACCAAGAAGACGGACTCCTGCCTTATTACCCTAATAAAGAATGTTATTACAAATGATAACAAAGGACGGTCCCTCAACTTTGAACGTTTTGTGACTAGACTAGTAGAATATAATGCTTGCCTCTACTCTGCAGCTGTAAACTTGTTGGTCGTCAGTTTCTTGTTGTTTTGCCTCTTCTCCTTCTGCTCTAGTAGTTGTTTGGATAGCTACAAAGCTAACCCATACTAAAATCGCTAGTATTTTACCAGCAGCCGCCATTGTTGGCGAGATGTAACACAACCTCTCAGTCTTGTAAAGAGCAAAACTCTGCGATACAAGTTTTGCTTGTGTACAGAGCAGAAACCTCGACGAAAACAAGCAACACACGCTGCGAAATGGCTGGTACGTGGCGTGTTTATAATGGTCACGTTGAAAGTCATTATTAACCTCGTATTGTAATCCGCCGTTCTCAATCAGCGTATCGGCTGGTTTATAAGGGTGTGAATTGTCTTTAACGATTCGAGTACAAACGATGGACAGTTACTACGTCCTGGTTGTCCAAGGTTATTGAAAATTTACCACATCCTCTACAAAGAAACACGCTGAAAAGTAACGATGGCGCTGATCTGTTCGAGTGAGTAAAATAAATTACCTCGTAAAACTATTTGAGCCATATCTGTCGTTGGTATGACTGCATATCGATTTTTAATAAAGATCATCTCACTTAATTACAGTCCATTTACAGCATTTATATCTGAAATCACAGCTCAAGAAAATGCCGGAAAGAGAAACCGCAGCAGAATTCTGAAACACTGACCAGTAATCATGTAATACTATTGGAAGTGACTATTCGCCGGACTTGTCTGGCGAATTACTGTTGTGAAATCTATTTACCCGACAAACTTATGCGGGCGCTATTTATATAGATCTATCATATCACAATAGTATTATCGGTTTATTCCTAAAGCTTTATGTAGATTAATCAATCACCACCCACATCCTCCCTCGCTAGTGCACAAACCAAAACTGCTCGTTGTTTCCTGGTTAATTTATACGCATGCGTACTGGTGCTGCAGTGAATTCTATTTTTAGATGCCCGAGCGTCGCGATTCACCCGGCAAAGTCCGGCAAACATCGCCGAAATCTGAAGTACAAAATACCTTTTCACTGAATGTAGACGAATGTCAAAGTACAAAAAACCATTGAGGCGGCATACGAAATTACCGTACCGGTAAAGGGTGGAATTTTGAATCCTAACCATTGCACTCTTTGCCGCTGCCATGCAATTCCCGCCATCTTAAAATAGACAGCTTTGAAAAAATAAAATACATGCAGGGGGTGCAGCCAAGAAATACGTAAATTAGAAAGTTAGCCTAAGGCTAAGTTATTGCCCTCAATTAGAATCCAACGTGCCTACTTATTTGGGTAGTATGCGTACAGTATATACTATGCAAAACCTTATCCTATTTCGTCAACCCAATCTGGCCAAGCTAGCTGGTTTCCAACAGACTTACATCAGTTACAATGGCTTACGATATTATACTAGAGAAAAAATGGATAGAATCTTGTTACGTAATAGCTTGAGGTTGCATCCGATACGCACACCCATGTGTGAAGGCGATAGCATATTGTACATGGGTCAAATTATGTCTACTGAAAATTCTATATAAAGACAGCAATTTTCCAAACGGCATGCGAGGGTGAGAGTAGACTTCTACCTATTCATTTTGGCCCATTATCTTTTCGTTTTAAATTAGTTGCAGGGTTGAAAACTGGCATAAACTTCTGGAAACCATATTTCCTTCAGAGTTCTTTGATCTAGGCGCGCGTTATTTTGGGTTGGCGATGGAGGTCACGGATCAGAAACGAATCCCCCTGCCAGAAGGCGAATTCCATTATTTACAATAATCACGGTCCTATTGCCGGTTTGAAATGCGAAATACAAACCGTCACTGACGTCACATGTAGGACACGTGCCTTTTAGTCGTGACAGTAGACCACCTGGTTTGGCGCCTTTTTTGTTTTTTTTAACCATTGGAGAATGACAAGGGCGAATTAAAAATTCGCCATTTCTTCTTTGGCAGTAAGGGATGCATCATGCATTCATAAAGGAGGCAAGGTGGCACTGCGATTATGGCTCTGTAATCAACCTTACGATGAGGTAAGTTATGAATAATATTCGTATTGTAGCGTTGGTTGTCCCCAAGTCAGTTTATTCATCACGTGGCCATTTGTTCCAAATGTTTTTCAGTTGTGACGCCGCAAGCTGGCCACAATCCCAGGGGCCACCCAGTGTATGCGGTCACATTCCGAATGTATGTTATGAGGACTCGAGATGGGGATTATTTAGGGCATGTCACATTCCAAATGCTATAATACGCTTTCCAAGTAATTCCATACAAGGTCTACCATGAAACACTCATAACAATATTTATTTCTTGTAAACCAATATATGAAAATATTACAATTATTTCAAACAGTATTTATACATCATCAAACATTGCTATGCGCAATGATGGGTCACGTGGGGGGTTACGACGGGGAAAATACATTTTTGAAATTTTCCTCGGAAAACCAGGTGAATATTGCATCCGACCTCTAAAACAAAAAACCCGACCGAAAATGCACTGACTGCTTATCACGAGTGCATGGTGCTGTAGTTTACCGATCTCATTAGTGGCATTTCGTACCTATTCGAAAATTTAATTAGAAAAGATCCCCGTATCAGGTATTTTTAGATGTCAAAATTCATAATTCTATGGGGAGAAGGCATAGATTTTTCACCAAAAAATGCACGCAGTGGCCGTTCGTTTGTTTTTGCCGAGGATCCTAAGTATGCATGATGGAAAATTTTATTCATCGAATTGCGCATGGGTACAACATTAATTGACCTTGTGGATTCATTCAAAAAAAACCTCTGCGCATGGATAGTCATCAAGCAAACTTCTGGTTCAACGAACGGTCAAAGGCGGTCAGTGGACGTCATTAATTAGTGGCGCACTTCATAATTAGCCTAATCAAATTTCTAAAGCACAAGTGTTTTTGTGTAGTGTAGTGGATAAGAGCATCGATTTATAATGCAGGTATCACAGGTTCGAATCCCACCATGCTTTTTAACTAAATCGTTATTTCAATATTGTTTTAGAATAAGAAAATATTACCTAGTCCATTAAGTTTGTCCGGTAATAGATTTCACAACAGTATTCGCCAGACTAGTCCCGGCGAAATCGTTTGCCCGATACTATTATAGTCCGAGGTAGCCCGAGGTTGCTCTAGCTAGAACAACAGACTCCCTTCCGTTGGTGGCGACATTCAGCTCAATTTCAACTTGAGTTAGTTTTTTTGTTGTGTTGAATATTGTTAACATTAACAATGCCAAAACAACTTTATTTTCAAAATTATTTATAAAATAACAAATTGGTGTTCCCTGGAATAGCTATTCTGACCCTGTTAATATGACATGTCATTGTCAACCACATCTCTCAGATTAGAATTAGTGAATTTTTGTAGCGGGCCAACGAAACCCAGCTACGTTTGCTTCAGCTGGAGTGGTAGACACATTTCGTTTGAGAGACACATTTCGATAGTTTTATATTTACCGCCTTGTTAGCCCATGTTGGCTCATCATGGTTCATCAAGCCAACACTTCACTGGAAACCACTGTGGCTGAAACCCAATAGTGATTCATTACAAACATGTTCAATCACCCTAATTGAGTGATAAATTCTCAAAATACCTCCAAATCCATAATGTGTGTTTTCCAAGTCCAAGATAGGTGTGGTTTCCTTACCAATATTGCTGATTTTCAGTTCATTCAGCAATTCGCAGGCTGGCTATTCGCCGTTACTCCCCCTGAGACGCTATACCTCATGCCATTGCCATCGGGTAGCATAAGCGGGTTAACGTAAATCAATGGAAGAGCCACTCCAGCCGTCATCATTATTATTTCTAACAGGATGAAAACTGCAATATTATGTTTGACATCGTGAATAGAATCCCAATAAAAAAGTGGATTAATCTAGTTAATAAAATATATAACAATATAACTTCCCTTGAAATTTGGCGACTTATTCCTCGCATGTACATAAAAGTAATCATTTTCGCTTTTATTAAAAATATCACCTTGGCGCAATCATCATACCAAATTGCATTATGTAATCATATATCTTTATTCCCAACCGGACGAAAATTGAAACATATCATTACCACCGTCAATAAAATGCACAAAAGCTGAATACTTAGTTCAAATAATAAAAATGTTGTAGTGAACGCTAGGTGGGAAATTTTCTTCCTTAAGATCTACAAAAAAAATAATAAATTCTCGCCGTCTAAAAATATCACGGGAGGAGAATTGTGGCGGGAATTGCCAGGGCCGGAGGAGAAGTTTGCGGGAATTGCCCACTGACCTCTAATACAGGTCAAGTGGAATTGCCCATTGGTGGCAGCGTTGGCTTCAAGCTTTCGTGAGAGAGTTGCACTGTTGCAGTGCGTCGTTGTTGACAGTAAATAAATTTGAAAGAAAAGCAAATCCCGGGCGAATCTTGCTGGGCCTAAACTGGTTGCTTGATCAAGTGACTGGAGCTGAATGACTGGGCAGTCGATCCGAGTCGGTTGGTAAAGTAAGATCCAGAAAAGATCGTTTATTAATTCAATCGGGTGTCCATGTACTTCACATACATTTACACTACAGTCTACAGTTTTCAACCTACAACTTAATCATGATGATTTCTTTGCATTCCAAAACCACGAATCCAAAATGTGCACTGTTTCAAAGTAATCCCAAACAATTAGTTTTGTGAATTATATTGCAGATGTCGGCAAATTTATATTAATTACGTTGTCACTATAATGAACTTGGCTTGGAAGTTGGCGACTGAATGCAACACGGCCAAGTTTGTTTGAAATTGAATCCCGTGGAACTGTTACATGGTTAAACTTGAAATCATATCCGAGCGATCTTGAGGCTTTGCAGCTTCCGGCTGATATAATGATAAAGTTCATTGGGGTTGATTTAGAAAATCAAAATCTTTCAGCACAGCTGCACACTTACTTTTTCCCCTGAAAATACAGAAAAATAACATGCTACAAAATGTGTGCACCTGCATCTGGTCTTAAAAATCGAACCCTGGGATTATCATCATATCCATGTCCCCCTGACCTGAGAGTCTGTGCTTATTCTCAATGTATGATCACTATTCATGGCAAGGATAGCACATTTTCACCTGTAGGCTCCTGATCATGACTGTCATGGCTGAATGTCCCTAGTGAGTAGTGAGGCATATACCCCAATGTCCTTGCTTTTCGGATTTGGACCTTTACTGTCTGAATCCCTGCTCGTGGCACAAGATTAGCCCCTGAATTGGTTGAATTGCCATTTTATTTAAAGGGATTAGCAGCGATAATGCGAGGGAATCGAGAACATGTGGAAGTGCGTGTTTTTAACGTATAAATGGGGGATAAGTGTGTACAATTTCCATATTTCTGCTTTAATGTAGAAAAAATACATCGGTCCTTGGACCGCTTGTGTCGCCTGCCATCGCGGTTAGTGAATGATAGGCCTAACATGGCCTTTGACCTTGATATGCGACCTTTGACCTCATCAACAAATGAGGGATTCCATGTTGCACCTATGATTCAAATTTGGTTCCAATTGAACTTCAACTTTTCAAATGCGGTCAATTTTACATTTTCAGCCTATTTTACAAGACCTCACATGCTACCACCAAATAGTGAACAAATTAACTAGTATTTGAGAATCAGATAAGAAGTACTGGCTTGTCTTTAATACATAGATTTCAAGCCAACCACTTCTTGCGGGTTATATTCGCATATCCATGCCAGTAACAAAAATTTAAAAATATGAATTTTGATGATTTTTTCGATGTTTCGGAATAGCAAATCGCTGCCAATCCCTTTAAGCAGATTCTGGCACAAAAGTGATGCAGATACATACACCTAAGAAAAGAGTGTTCAAGTAGCACGGTTCGTCATGCATTATAATGCATCTGGCCTTCGCTTTTATCGTTGTGTCTTTTACATAGGCCGCTTGCATTATAAGGCATGATTGCCGTACCGCAGTTAATTCTGGGGACAGCCTGTCACCTGTTTGGTATAAAATAAAATGGCCGATGGTCGCGATAAATTAAGTTTGACTGGGCGACTTTCACTTTTTAATCGTCAATTTTTCAATGACCAAGTTATTCTGCGACCAACATCAACACCTCACCATAAAGCTGAGATGATTGTGGTCACGGTAAGCTAGGTTGGTTGAAGATCACAGCACATACTAATCTGCTATGGATCCGGCCAAAAACTTGTCGGCCCGGCCATTTCACAATATAGAACCCTATGGGGTTTGCCCTGTACAGTAATACCTAGGTCAAAGGTCAAACTTTGCAAATGCTCCAAGAGAAGTTAAATGTCTTTGGGACAATGCTAATGCTTCTACTTAATTCTAAACATTTTAAATACTTTAGAAAAGTCCCTTTAAACATGGCTTCAGTTTGAGTTGAAATTTTTCAAAACATGCTGCTGATGAACAAAATATTAACAATTCACAATCACCCCACCTGATATCACTTTGCTTGATGGTTATCTTCAGTAGACAATACTAACTTAAGCTGTTTTAACACTTAGGCAAGCTAAATTGTAGCTGTAGTCTAGACCATCCTTTAGTTCATGTATTAGATTTCTATTTTTATTTACTTTCAATCATTATATAGTTCATAATTCCAGGCTAACTAAATAAATAGTTCTACCATAACAAAAGTACTTAGTCTCCACTTGATATCTCATTTCACCTATGTGTCAAACTGCATCCACAGCGTGTATTGAGTCCAATCCCACAAGGCACCAGGTTTGGGAACTTTCCCCTCAATAAGGTCATATGATCGCACAAAAATCCTATTCTAAACCATAAGAAAAAACGCTTATTTTTAAGCCTACTAAACATTAGTACTTAGGGAATTTTCACCGAATCATTTTGTGCATCTTGAACTTTCAAACGCATATTGTCTTTAAGACTGACCTGTGTTTAGTAAACGGTAATAGGCACATTGCAATGCATTATGAATTGATTCAAACACCCCTCTGGACCACATCTTATTTCTTCAAAAACGAGATCGCACATTCCTGAAAAATTGGTGGGATGGGTCCGCCGTTGGACCATCCGAAAATGAGTGTGTATTTAGTTAGTGAATTAAGTATCGGAAGTCAATCAAGAACAAAGGGAGTCAAATGAACCATGTCTATTTTCTCAGAGACCGTTCCTTGAATCTTGGAAACAAAGTAAGTGTATGAACATAAAACTTGAGAGGGGGTTAATTGTTGATACCATAAATGGTAAAGGTCAAGGACAAGGTCAAAACGGGTAAAACTTTGGTGGTTCCAGACCCAAAAATTAGTGGGTGGAATCGATGTTAATACCAAACAATTTTTTTATAAGTTACAACATGGTCAACAGCCGTCATTCAAGTCAGTAACTGCAAAACCCGAGGGGGCATTCAGCCAGGTGATCTTAAACCACAGATACGAAAAACCCAGAGACCACTAATGGTCCATAATTCCAATGAATATCTACACAAAATTCATAAAGGCAGTCCCTAACAAAGCTAACCTCAACAGACAGTGCATAATACGAACAAACAGCAATCCACGGAAAACCACAGGGGCCACGAATCCACACGGGCGGTGAACCGCTCTGTTTGAAGAAAACATTTTTAAAATCACGCCTCCATTTACCCATTCAACTGCCGCCAGTAAAAAAAGAAAAGGGAAGTGTTGGACTACCTCACCTACCCATTGCATTTTGGGAGGAGCGTTGAGTTGCCAAACGCTTATTAATTTTTTTTTGTCACCCTACTGCATGTCACAAAATGTGTGTCGATGTTGCCATGTGTAGCAAGCCTCTGGGCTCTCCCAGTGTATAAATTATTAAAATCGGCCCCGACCGAATGCTAATTTTCGCTGGTAACAATTAACCAAAACGAACGATTTGTCCCCGACATTGATAGCCCCTATTACAAAATCATCAAGCTTGAGATTATGAAAAGCAGACAGTCATTAAAGACAATCTTAAACTGGTTAGAATGTTCTGATGAAGTCAAAATATTAATGCATTCCAAAAAATGTCATTTATGATTAAAGAGTTCAGAGTGTTCACACCATACCTTACATATTTAAGTCGTTTCGCGAATTGTGGGACAGTGTGTATTAATTTCTTGTGAAGAGGCATAATGTCTGCCCACGTGGAGCACGCCCAGTCGGCATGATCTAAACGAACCTAAACCCAAAGTAATCCCTCATTTTTCACTCATAAAGTCAGTATCAACATGTATGTACTTTAATGATAAATAGTGAAAATCATAATTCATTTATAAAAAACAATATAATATTCTACCTAATAATCCTTATTTTCAACTAACGAATCGTGAAATATTTTCCAACAACAGTGCAGCACGATCGTCGCGTCGCCTGTCCGGTGCTACTTGGTGGGTGGTCCATTGGGCAGTCCCTTGATACCGCGATAATTATTGCCTGCTGAGCAAATATCTCACCACCCGACCACTTACTTCACAGATGCTCCAGTGTGTGATGCTCGCTAACGTAACAACATTACTCACCATTTTAAATGCTTAATGTGTTTAAAACAAATAGATTTGTTTGAAAATAGTTACCCATCAACTGGAGTCTTAAGGATTTTAACGGCGCGGCATCAGATGAATATTTTGGCCGATGTGACGCGCATCTCAAAAACTCAAGGAATCTCCGCACATGCCGCCGCCGTGCCGGGCGGCGTGCGGTTGATCTTTCTGATGTACATAGTATCAGTAAAATTCATGCAGATTGTTAATATGACACGCACTCCTTTCTTATATGAAGCTGACGTGCTATAAAAAATTGTGACAGCCATTTTATAGTTATTCATTGTTATAATATTCAAAATATTGTGACGTAAAATATGTTGTGACATAGGTTGAAATAAATGATACGTTCTTTGCTATCTTAATGAAGATAGTTTGGGTTTATTGCGAAGTTATCTCTCTCTCTCGCTCCCTCTGTGCCTATATATTCAGAATCATTGGATAACATTATTATATAACGGGACTGTCATCTCATCTTCTCTATGACCATCTCTCCCCCTCTCTATATCCCGCAACTTTACCCCCTCCAGAAGTTACGCTCATCATCCCCAAAGACCCTTACAAATTCCCCCAGCTGTCGCTCGGTCGAGTTCTTCCTGCCTTTTTATTTCCTTCTCTGCTTTTTTGCCCGGTTTTGTTTAGTTTACTTATCTCTTTTTTCTTTATTTTTCCCTCACCTGTCTTCCTCATCCTCTCTCTCCCCCCTCACTCTAGGCCTATATTGTTCTTATTCCCCTTTCTCCCTTTTCTCAAAAAAAGATAATCTTTCAGTGA
>JAMKCH010058948.1:0-12215 GCA_023653785.1 Ophioderma brevispina | reverse complement strand
GGAAGTATTTGTTTTGGTTGGGTTTGGACTCCAGGTTGTTAGTATGTCAGAATAGTAACACACTTAACAAACAATTGTTGACGGGGCAGCATTATGTTGAAAGTGGAAATTTGCCTGTTTTGGGGTCACAAAATGATGAAGAATGGGCCAATTACACTACCAAATTTGGTAATCTACAAGGACAGATATCAGTCAACAGTTAGAACATTTTAACACAGTCATGTATGTATGATGCAAGGGCCGGGTTTACTGCACTTTCATGAGTTGGAGTTAATAATTTGATGACTCATTATTAATTAACAGCTTTGGGTTTTTAGTGTTTAATACCTTATATGATAAACAGAGCAGAGCAGCAGCAGAGTCTATGGGGCAATCATGATGGTAAACAGTAATCAATACCTTGCAATGAACTGTAAACATATCACTTTAAAAACTTCTGACCAACCCTTTGAGTTTGAGTGAAGGGTTTACTGTTTGAAAATGAATGAGAGAAATTATCTCAACCATGAAACCGAAACTTGCAATGTCCATTTACATAATAATTTAAGTTGATTTCAAGGAGGGTTAAAATTGAAAGAGACTTCAGGCCTTACGCAGGATAGGATTGTTACCGGGGTGCGGGTCTTCGAAAAAGTGGACCTTTTTTGGCAAAATGGAACTACCCCCTAAAATTGTCCCTTTTTGGAGTTTTTTGAACATCTCATCACCCCAAAAAAAAGTGGGCTTCCTTTTTCGTCTATTTTCTCCAAATTTTGACCATTGTTATCCAAACAAATTGGCCAAAAAGTTGACCCAGACCCTCTACATCAATTTGCTAGGTATGGTAGACTCTCAAATTGGGTATCACTTTTTCATAGGGGCCAATTAAGTTGAACAGGGGTCAAATATGAAATGCATCCTCATGTTGAAAATGTCTGCCGATTGTCCGTCAGTCTACGGATTCCAAAAAGGTATAGATGTACCAGCTATGACCATGGTTTGATGAGGAGTTATAGGGTGAAAATGTAAAAAGGGTTCAATTCTATTGTACAGGGGTCCAAAATCAGAAGTTGCCTCCAATTTTGGTAAAAAATTAAGGACGTTATTCATCTAGCTTAATGTGTCAAACTTAGGAATAGTTTACCATTGCCAATGCCATAGTTACCATGATGCGGCCAAAACTAGGGTCATAGGGCAGCATATCCAATTGGTGTTGACCTTCTTTGACCCTTATTCCGTAAAGTAAGATTTAACATATACCAAACATATTTTTAGGAGTACTCTTCCTCAGGCAACAATTTGAAAGTTATTTATAATTAATCAGATTAACTTTTAATGTTGACCCTTGTGGGTACAAATTGAGATTGACCTTTTTTACCATTGTTGTTATTTTTACCCTATACCCCCAAACCATGGTCGTAGGTGGTACAAACTATACATTTTTGGAATCCTTATGATGCTGGACAACTATGGCATACATTTCAACATGATTGGGGCAATTTAAAAAGAATTTGACCCTGTGTAAACTTAAATTGGCCCTATTGAAAAAGGCCCCTATGATATTGGCCTCGCTCTACTACGAGGGGTGATTGATAAGTTTAAGCCTAGGTATGAAAGAGATAAGCTACAAAGTTCAAATTTACACCATCTTTTTTGTTACAGTGTCATTATTCAAATGAAAATTCCAGAGAGTTTCAGGTGTATTTTTTTTTTTCCTAAATTTTTTTTAACTGCAGGTAATCAACATTGAGAGTTTTGCCGGACTAATTGCAACAATTACGCGCGAAAATTAGAAAGTTGAAGAGAGGAAAGATGACATCGGGGGGTGCTCTCCATCATCATGATCATGAAAATACGCAAGGCCGGAGAAGTCTATGGTAGCCATGCCTGCAATCCATCGGTGTGGCTTCACTGTTAGAAATCCAGCCTGTTCACCCGAATTTGGCACCGTCTGACTACAATCTCTTGCCCCAAGGATGGAAGATGAGAAAGGAACTCCTCAACTTTTAAATTTTCTCGGTTAAATTGCTGCAATAGGTCCGGCAAAACTTCTCATGTTTGATTACCGGCAAGTTAAAAAATAATAGAACAGATAAACATTGAAAATTCTGGAATTTTCATTTGAAGAATGTGAAAAACTGTAGATGGTTGAACTTGTAGATATTCCTTTCTACCTTAGGCTTTTAGAACTTATCAATCACCCCTGTAGATCTGTGCAATTGTTACACGGAGGAACAACTAATTCTGCATTACATTTTCCCCTTTTTTCATTCTACCCCATTTTACCTCCATCCCTGTGAACTTGCTGTGGCCTTTGTAGTTCCTCCTGGCTTGAAATGCAACCTGTACACCGCAATATGCCCTAGAATCTAGGCCACGCAAAGCCAGACTTGTTATGACCAAGTGACTTTACAGAATGATAATAAACCCGCCCTTAAGTCATTTGTTTCTAATACTGACCATTTATTGTTATGGCCTTGCAATAGCCTGCTGCTGCTGCTATGAATATGTTTTTAATTTTCATTTTTGCTTGGAGAAAATCGCTGGGGAAGAATACCATAAATTGCCTGCTGAGAAATGGTTAACTTAGGGAGGGGTCCTATTATGCTGGGGGGATATTGGGGGAGGATTGAGGGGGGAACCCAAAAAAATTTAAGGAGAGATGAGGGGGGAAAGTGACATTTTTAATCTACGAGAGAGGGGTGAGGGGAACTGAACTTTTAACAGGTTGCAACGAGAGATTTCAAAATAACAGGTGTCCCGAAAAAATGTGAAAATTTGATGTTTGCACTGTTTGTAAAGCTTTTATATAAAATATCCCCATCTGATAAGGATTAAGCGAAAATGTTTGGCAAACAATTGTGAAATTTCTAAATTTCGTATTTGCTACCTTTTCGAAATTCAGCCTATAAAATCACATTTTGTTTCAATTTAGCTCTATTTCTGTATCCAAATAAAAGGTAGGGAATCTATTGAGCGTCTTATCTATATGAAATCACTACATATCACAGAAGAAAATATGGTGACTGAAGGAAATCTAATTTGGCACCTTTAAATGGGGGAAATCAGCATGATCAAGGGGGGAACGCGAAAATTTTTGCCGAAAAAAAGTTGAAAAATATATTCCCCCCGGCTAAATAAATGACGCTCCCTTAAAGAGTGTTTCCTTAATTGGATTTTAAGAGTAATTGCTGTAGTGAAAAGATAGAAAGCCAAGGAATTTCCACTTTGAAATGTGTAAAAGTTTAGAATGTCTCGGAGCAAAATTGTATAACCTAATTGTTTTGACTCGGCATTAATAAGAGGATAGAGACAGCAAGTTACATTTATTTGCAAAGGGTTGTGTAACAGAAGAAGTCATTAAAAAGGACAAGGCCCCTCAATTCAGGAGTGTTTAAAGGTGAATATGTTCAAAGGATTTTAAACAATTATGAACTCTATAGAAAGGTATCTTTGAGCGGAACTGTGTCAATTGAGATGTGACGCGTTTTTACATGTTAGTTGTTGGAAATTGAATTCATTGCACAGGTTGTATTGAAAAAAAATTGGGAGTAGGTTTGTGTTGTCATTTCCAAGCATTGTGTTATACTTTCATTTCAAAATGTTTTATCAAATTATGAAAGTTTAAAAGAAATTTATAATATAATCCTCAAAAGTTTTTTATGAAAAACTGATTAGACAATTGCAACATTCAGATTTTCCCGGATTACATACAGATTTCCCGTAACTAGTTTTAGCCAAAACATTAGTTCCTCCTTACTAAGGTTTTGCTTGTACATTACACAGAATAACAAAGCAATGATAACCTTTAAAATATTCCAGGTTCATTGGTCTACAATACCAAACAATGTTTACAACATAATCACATCATCCCATTACTATATCACATATGACTTTGTTACAGACCCATTTGACTTATATCCAGCCTCCTGTGGGCTCTTCCAGAAATTGCTGCCACTCCCTCAAAGACCAGTTGGATATGCAGGGTTTGTGGAAGAATGTTTTAAGCGACTTGCATAGGTTTTTAGTGTTGTTTCTTGTTATTTGGGGAGGAAAATTCCCACTTTTCATTTTCATTCCATCATTATATTACATGGTACATGAGTGATTTGCTTGAGAGTTACCAGTAACAGTGCTATCGGATGAAATGCAGTTGTATGCATGTTACATAACTCATTTTTGTAAAAAACAACCACTCTACTACAGGACTAGCAACTTTCCAAATGTTCACTCCTGACCAAAAAATAGAATCATCACTGTTAAAAAAAAACCTTTGGCTTGAAATTTGTACACGATAGCCTGTTTAAACGAAAGAACATATAAAAACCTACTTGATAAAATTCAGGATCTTTTGGATTACAGAGGGAGAAAGGGAGAGAGGAGAGGGAGAAGAATTAAGGAAAGTCAAAAGGAAAGGAAAGGACAAAGTAAAAATGTTAACAATGCTGACCTTTCCCGCAGAATGACAATGCTGGGTACTTGCCTGTTACAGTCACCTGACCAATCATTACCAGAACCACTGGCTCATAGGGATTCAAAAACTGTAACAGGTGGGAAAGATGATCCTACTTTTTTTGCTACAATAAAATTTAGGAGTTTTATCAATTTCTTGCAATAATAACTCACAACTAGCAGGGGCAGCACCAGGGTAAAATCATAGAGAGGGGTCTTAAGGTGAGAGAAAGCCAAATTGCCCAAATAGTAGAGGTCTTTGTTTGAGTGATTTTTTTCTCAAAATATTTGTTTTAAAATAGGGGTCTTTGGGTGACATTGGTAAAATTTCCAAAAAAATGTGGCCTTAACAGCCTTACATTGCCTCGCTTCAAACATGGGAGACATCAGTCTCAGCTTATGTACGCAAGGCATAATTTAGCACAAAGGGCACATATACAAACATGCAAAATCACAGCTTTTGAAGGTCCATGGTCCGATCGCCAATAGCTTCGTCCCCAGGGACCTTAGATTTTACCGGAAGTGGTTCAAATTTTGGTATCAGAAGAAAGCTAGTATTTTTCTCATTTACCCTGTGAAATCTTATGGCTAAAGGATGTTAGGTTTGAATGTTATGAGCGAAAGTATGCCCCGTTTTGGCCGACCAATATTAATTTACACAGTACTCTATGGGGATTACAAAATCACGTTTTGAGCTCTCAATGGGTTGAAATATTGGCACGAAACTTTACAGATGAGGTTTTGGGGTGAAGGCCGTTCTATCAAGATCAAATATTAATAGACTTAAATTGTGTCATCCCCCTTTTACACAAAACACGAGTGTCCCTTTAAGTTTGTAACCTGGATTGAAATTGCATTCTTAATGTACAAAAAATTCCAAATTGTTACATGCTAGCAGAATCAGTGGTGTAAACAAGAATATAATTCCAAAGGGGGTTGTTGCAATTGCTGGAATAGCATAATCCCCCCATAGGTGCAATTCAAGATGTATTTCCATCTCAGGGATATCAAGGTCATCTCGTCAAATATCAGCAAATATGAAACCCAAGATGCTCAGGTAACTAAGGTAACTGATGGAGTAGCGGTGCTGCACTTTGAAGTGTCGGTCCTTTGCAGTCCCAGGTGGAAAATGTCTAAGGCCATAGCAAAAGTTGTGAGGCTTTTTTTTGGTGAAATTTCAAGAGAGAGAGAGAGTGTGTGTGTATTTACATGTGCATGCATTTACATGTGCATGCATTTACATGTGCATGCATGGGATGTTTATGTATAGACTCAGATGTATGTGTGTGGCTGCATATGCATGTCTATGTGGGGTGTAAGTGCATGTCCGTAAGATATGTGTGTGTGTTTAATGTCCCAAGGGTGCAGGTGCCGTGTGTTTTAGGCATGTTTTCAGGAAGTAAATGTGCCCCGGTGGAGAATACTTAGATTTTTGGTTTTTCGATGTACGGCTTAACGCTGAGAGGGTCGCAACCGTATACCCATTTATAAGCGTATTTGGTATAAAGGGTACCCTTTCTAAGATTTTGCTTCCAATTATATACCAATTTTTCAAATGTTTCGAGTGGCAGTTTTCAGGAAATTGGGACTCATGCCTAAGGATTTCTCATTAAAAAATTACCCCTGTAGCAGATGTCCCCAGTCATATAATAAACTTTACATGTGAGTACCCCCCGGGAAAAGTGCCAGTTCATGCCTATATTGTGTAAAAAAAGAAAACATGTTGACTCAAAGAAGTAGCTTTCTTATGTTTCTAATACAGAAACAACGCCCAGGTATTTTCTCCTCTGAAATCAAACTACAAATATTAAACCACTAACTGTGTCAGCAAAAATGATTCTGAATTAACATATTCAGGTAATAAATGCCAGATTTAAAGGTCCATTTCTACAAAGTAGGTATGAGCGAGCACATCGTACACTAGAAGGGGAGGGGATATATAGAGCTGAACTAAACGCTACAATCAGCATGGCCGCCGATAGAAGGTTGCGGCCCGGGGGGAAACCGTGGAGTTACGGGCCCCCATTTAACCACTTTTTAAAAATTTATAACCCTGGGGGGGGGGGGGTTTAAGTTACAGTGGCTGCAAAGCGGCCATACGCTTCAGCGGCGTGGGGTTGTGTGAACTGTATAATTGAGTTGAATGCACTTAATGGGCTTTTTTTTTAAATGAATCATACGTAGAATGTTTATGAGACGACGTAGGAGATGGGTGTCGGGAGGGTGTGTCGCCCCCTCCCGTCAAAACACAGTTTCTCGTGAAATTTGATAGAAACAAATAGAATATTGTGAGTGTTTCACTTTGTAATGATAGAGGTATGATCCACATTTTAAATGTAAAAATACAGCTAATGGTTTTAGTTTTGTTTCATGAAGTGTTCATGGAAGTTCATATATGAAGCGCCCCCGGGGTGGGTGCAGGCACTAAGCGTAAAACCCTTGGTCAATGTTCCCTTTCCTAAACAACATTTTCTTTCTCATGTATATTTGATTGAAATTGGTATCGTAGTCCACGTTATAAATTCATGACGCAACCGTTTTATAAAATCAAAATCGTAATTGTTTTTGTGTAATTTCCGCAAACCAAGGAGGGGCCTGCACTAATTTATTAACTGACTAACGGCGCGTAGCTCGAAACGAATGGAAATTTTGTGGGTTACAGAGTATTTTTCTCAACGTAAGTAGGTATCATTGTCACAGGAGCGGGAAACGGGCCCCTGTATCGGCCAATGTTCTCTCTCTCTCACTTTCTCCTCGGTTCCTCTCCCTCTCTGACTTTTGTCACAAACCGCAAGGCTGAACTTTTTTAACGGGCCCCTAGGACCCGGGCCCTCTAGGATCCCGGGCCGCGGGGTCATTACCCCCTTTGACCCCCCCCTCTCAGCGTTACTGCAACAGAACAGAGATCATTAATGATGCTTACCCGGATTTCTTAACATATTATATTTCAAAGTGGAGAACGAAACACACACGCTTCGCATACTAGAACATTGGGAACATTTTTAACATGGACATATACACGACCATGCTAGCGGGAACACCCTGGAAAAAATCCTGACAATCGCCCGCCTGGGCAGGGAATTGAAACCCGGGCCTTTTCGCACACAAGGCGAATGCTCAGACACTAAGCCACCCCAGGCCACACCCTGATAATCGTGTCTGTTAACTAGCCTAAGTAGCATGGCTGAGCCGAATCCGGTTAATACAGTCCAGACATCCCACAGGACAACGAACACTTCCAGTATGCGAGATCATTTCTGATGCTTACCCCCGTAACTAATATACAGTAATCCAAAAGTAGGTATGAGACTAGCGCATCTTACACTGGAGGGAGAGGAGGATATATAGCTGTAACGATACAATCTAGTATATGAGATCAATTACTGATGCTTACCCGCAGTTTCTTAACAATACTATATTCAAGTGGAGAAAGAACACGCGAGCGCATACTAGAACGTGGGAACTTATTTAAAGGTGCAACGAAGATTTCAAGCCCCAAATATTGTGTCATAATAATAATTTCACTATAGATTAGACACTCTACTACATTTCTTACCTGTGTTTGTCTACTAGAAATGTTCTTAAAATAGAGAAAAGATGATTTCGCTTTGCTTATATTTCAATATAAAACTAGGCTTAATTTTGTATTTGCTCCGATACGAAATTAGAAATTGCACAATCTTATGTATTCAAGAAATATTTATCAGCTTAATCCTTCAGATATGGGGATATTTTGTATGGAAGCTTTTAACATCAGGCAAAATCAGTTCTTTCAATTTTTTAGGGACACTTGATTTGTGAAATCTCTTTGCACCTTTAACATGGACATACCAAACATGCCTATACTTACTATCACTGCAACGGCACGTGCCCCGGTGCATGCACTTGAGTTCTATGCTGATATCGTGATCATGGTTTCTAGTAGCAACTGAGCAGTCAATCAGTGGATGCACGTATGTGGTATTTTGGAGAAGAACTGCAGTTCGGGCCAAGTTTCGACAATTAAATATCCATCACAGGGCTGTAAGGCACAGAATTTCCGATTTCCCCTTTTACACAAACGATGATGCAATCTCTCCAAAAGCCTGTAAATACTACTTCCGAAGTACAGGTAGTCTTGAACAAGTTGCATTTCAACGTTGCAGAGTCTTTGCCTTCATCAACTCTGCTCTTCCATGTTGATGATTCCCCTGTGGAATTAGTGGGTTAAATAAATAACATGAAATGGGATTCGGGCAAGATGTTTCCTCACCTCTTGCAGCAGTCCATTTTGTAAATGGTTGAATTTGTAAGTTTGTTTTGTGTGCCTTTCTTGGGCCTCCATTTTGTGGTTTCCACTACAACAAGGTGTTGTGCAAAGTTTCTGTTCCTGTATTAGCCCCATTTTGGGTTTTCACTACAAATAAGGTTAATGTGTGAAGTTTTGTGCCTTAATTAGCCCCATTTTGGGTTTCCACTACAACCAGGGTTGTGTGAAGTTTTTTTGCCTTTAGTAGCCCCATTTGGGTTTCCACTACTACAACAAGGTGTTTTGCAAGTTTTGTGCCTGTATTAGCCCCATTTTGGGTTCCACTACAACAAGTGTTGTGTGAAGGTTTTTTTGCCTGTAATAGCCCCTTTTGGGATTTCCAACTACAACAAGGTGTTGCGAAGTTTTTGTGTCCTGTATTAGCCCCATTTTGGGTTTCCACTACAACAAGGTGGGTTTGTGAAGTTTTTTTTGCCTGTATAGCCCATGTTGGGTTTCCACTACAACAATGTGTTGTGTGAATTTTTGTGCCTATAGCCCCCATTATGGGTGTTTCCACCACAACAAGGTGTTGTGTGTGAGTGTTGTGCCTGTAATAGCCCTATTTTGGGTTTCCACTCCACAAGGTGTTGTGGGTAAGTTTTGTGCCGATAGCCCCTTTGTGGGGTTCTACATAACAAGGTGTTGTGGCGAAGTTTTTGGCCTGTATGAGCCCATTTTTTTTGGGTTTCCACGATCAAAATTTGGTTGTGTTAATGGTGTTGTGCCTGTAACAGAGCCGATTTTGGGTTTCCACTACAACCAGGTGTTGTGGAAGTTGTTTGTGCCTATAGCCCCATTTTGGGGGTTTCTACTATAACAAGGTGTTGTGTGAAGTTTTTGTGCCTGTAATAGCCCCATTTTTGGGGGTTTCCACTATACAACACGGTGTTGTTGAAGTTTTGTGTGCCTGTAATATCCCTATTTTGGGTTCCACTACAACAAGGTGTTGTGTGAAGTTTTTGTGCCTATAGCCCGCATTTTTGGTTTCTTACTATAACAAGGTGTGCGAAGTATCAGTTGTGCCTGTAATACCCCCCATTTTTTGGGTTTCCACTACAACAAGGTGTTGTGTGGAGTCTCGTTATTAGTGTGGGCTGAACCGGGTAGGCAATTTGTGCATCCTCCGGACAGGAGGTGGTTTGAGCCGATTTGAATCCCTGTACCTCACGAATGCAAATGTTAATCATGTTGCAAACTTGGTATAATGATAATTAATACTTAAATTGATGTAACATTTTTTTGTCAATGGGTGAGTGTTAGCCCGTGCTGAGTAATACCGATATAATTTGTGTAAAGTTTGTTTAAATGTGCTTGATCCGATCGCGTCCTCTTGGACCTCCTGATTACCCGAATACTATTAATGTTGAATATCAGATGAAAGGCCGTATTTTTCTCTTATCATAACTGAAATTACAGCTTCCAATTCCACTTCTTTGCAAAGATATTAGGCGCAAAACTGCCATGTTTAATGGTGAAACCATCAATTAGCAGCAGTATTGAATAGGTGGCGCTTGCAATGTGCAATTGTTGCTTCTATTCT
Source organism: Ophioderma brevispina (assembly GCA_023653785.1). NCBI lineage: Eukaryota > Metazoa > Echinodermata > Ophiuroidea > Amphilepidida > Ophiodermatidae > Ophioderma > Ophioderma brevispina. The sequence continues at coordinate 1,953 of JAMKCH010058948.1, read as the reverse complement.
AAAAAAATGCAAGTAGTTTGTTTCCCACAAACTTGATGGTAAGATAATGCAGGGCCAGCTCTCAATCCAGTGGATACCAAGATGCACCTAAACTGGAATACCCACCTTTATTACAATTTGTATAAATTGGGGCTATTTCTCATTAATCTACTTATTAATTCAAAATATTGGAACTTGCTGTAGTTAAACTGTATAATCTTTGTAAAATTTTATTGGTTTAATGTATACCTGCTATTGTCATAAATTCCCAATCAAACATCCTATCTGCCCAAGTCTCTGTGTCAAGGTGGCTCTTGTAAAAGAACCATTGTCAATAGCCACCAGACTCAATGGAAAGATAATTGATTATACTAATACCTGGGCAGCACACAGATGTATCACATGCAGTATTGCACTCCATGACTCCTTTGGGCATAAAATTGTTTAAAATTGTGGAATGTTGAGTACTTTATTTTGGGTACTGGGCACTTTGTGAGAAAAATAGGGTAAGCTGGATAATACTCTGTATATTGTTATTCATTATGCTATAAAACAAATGATGGTATGTTGACAGGGATATTGGTTGTGGGCATGAATTTAGACAAATGCATCCAACAAAAGCAGTTGTATTCTTATTAATTTTTCCTTGCTGCTATTTTAATAAGCGCACCTGAGCTTCGTGTTTACCTGTTGTTTGTGATAGAAAGCAAGGCAGGTACCCTTTGCTGAAAATTCAATCCAAAAGTGAAGGAGAAGACAGAAGTTGTGTGAAGGCTAAAAAAATGACTGTTAAAGGTTCTTGTTCTGATTTGAGTGTAAATAGTGTCCTCTACTTGCAATTGCACAACACTCACGGCCCAAGTGGAGGAGAAGACAGAACGTGGTGTAAGCTAAGAAAAATACCGTTAAGGTCCTGTTAAAGGTGTTTTATAATTTGAGTGATTGTGTCCTCTACTTGCAATTGGACACACTCACCGCCAAGTTTGGAGGAACAAACTTGTGGTTTTGATGATACAGCGTAAATTCATTACATGCATTCACTGCTCTGGTACAATTGATGGGTAATCATAAACAGCATGTTTTTGTCTCTATCTCAAAAAAGGAATGGTTGAAGCCTGAATTTTGGATTAAAATGAGTAAAATATGGTCTGCATCTGTTATCAAATTTATGCTACTTCCAGGTAAGTGGGGGATCCCCAAATGATAAAACAAGCAACCTTTAAATTTCCTCTTAATTTTTAGCTCAGCATAGTAGTATGCAGAGCTATTGTTCTGGCAATGGTTGACTCTATCTATCACTCTGTCTGTTCACACTTGCCATAATGCGTCCTTGTTGCCCAACGCTTGGGCCGATTGCAGCGAAAATTGTCAGAATAATCACTGCGCCAAGGCCCTCTGTGGGGTTTCCCAGATTTGGGTCAAAGGTCAGGTGGGCCGATTAAAGGGCAATTCTTTGAAATCTATAAATTCCTTCTTGTGCCACAAATCATTGCTGTAATCGATTAGATTGGTCAGAAGAACCGCTGACCCAAGGGGTTCATATGGTGTGTTCACCGATTTGGGTCAAAGGTCATGTTGGCCAATTTAAAGGGTTCAATCTTTGAAACTATAAATTCCTTCTTGTGCCACAAATAATTGCTGTAATCACTAACCTTGGTTAGACAGAACCACTGAACCAAGGCCCATAGGGGTGTTCACAGATTTGGGTGAAAGGTCCACTTGTGGGCCAATTAAAGGTTAATCTTTGAAAATCTTAAAATGTCCTTCTTGTGCCACAAATCAATTGCTATAATCACAGACGTGGTTATAATAACCGCTGACCCAAGGTCCGTATCGGGTTTCACAGATTTGGGTCACAAAGGTCACGTGGGGGCAATTAAAGGGGGCATTCTTTGAAATCTTAAAATTTCCTTCTTGTGCCACAAATCAATTGCTATAATCACTAGAACTGGTCAGAAGAACCGCTGAACCCAG
>JAMKCH010058947.1:0-18806 GCA_023653785.1 Ophioderma brevispina | reverse complement strand
ATTTACACAAATGTAACGTCCATGACATACATTTGGAAGATTTTCTATATTATAAGAAGGTGCTTTCCTTTATTTTAATTCAAAGTTAAATAAAGTGTTACCATAGTTAAAATACTAAACAGGAATAATGAAACTTGAGATTGCAACTTCAGAGAGTTTTGGTTATAAATGATGTCCAAACAACTGCTTGTCCATTTTCGTAACGTCCATGACGCCGACTTCTTAAGCTATTTTCTTGAATAAAATTAAATTCCTTAGCTTTCAAGTATGTTGGAATACATTTTGAATACAGAGAGGGTGGGCAAAATGTAACGTCCATGACGGTGGAATTGCCCTTATGCACGGTTATGGAACTGTCTAAGTTTGTGTTTCTCAGAACAATCAACTGGATTGCATCCCATTTCCACATTAACTGTCAAAGTGTAATTTGTTTCAGGAAGTAACTCTCTTTGAAGAAATTTTGCACTTGAAAGAGGAGTCTCATGTGGATTGTATTTCTTTAATAATTTGCCTGCAACGTAGATGAAAATGTAATTACAGTATATTTCACAGGTAATTTTGTTTGTTGTGACACCAAAAAGTCAAAGTCTATTTGTATAGATCTCCTATTAATTAGAATGAATATGTTGTTGCAATGCAAAGTCAGTTTCTCAATAACAAAAGCCATGGTAACATCTTTGTCACCTTTGAAACATGTTAAACATGTTAACCGTCACCTCCGAAATGACTGCAACGTGCAAGTGAAAAATTCAACTTTGTTAAGAATTCACAGATTTTTCTGCAACTTGTGTCAGGAAGTAACCATTATTGAAGCAGATTCCTGTATGAGTCTGAATGGTACAGGTTGATGGCCGAGTATCTAGAGCACACAACTGGAGTGTTATTTGGACATTATACTTTTTGGTAAGTGTGCAGCAGTATGAAATGGCGTGCACTTCGTCAATTTAGCCTGTTCTAGTTACATGCACATTGCCCCGAAATCAGAAGTACCAGAACCAGGAACCCGACAATCGGTAGACTATGGCGGCGCTATTTCCTCATAAACGTCGCATAGGCAGCTCGGCTGCTGTAGCGGCCATTTTGCGATCGTAAAAAATAATATATTTTCACGGTACTGCAAACCCATTTTTCATAACTTTCCCGGCAAAGCAACATGTTCTCTCGTCAAAGCAACACAAATACTGAATGTATGTGCAATTTCGAAGGTGAGCCATAGGTAAAATTAGGCGAGTACTTTGGCGACACCGGTTGGCAAAATGCAAAGATTGGAAGTGATGAAAATCCCTATAGAGCAGCTGAGCAGGTGTTGCCTAAGAATGAACCTAAATTTGATTAAAGGCCCATTTCACAATTAGGCGCCACTTTTTGTCAACTGAGGGTTAATTTTTCAAAGTGAGTTAAAAGTTGTTTACTACTCGTTTTCTTCTTGCCAAGGCTACAGGTTTTCATAGAAATACCTCTGGCTAGCTTAATTGTTCACCCCTCTCAAATAAAATTCAAGTTACTTGTTTAATTTTGGGTAATTTTGTTGAAAAATGAATTCAAAATTACAAACGAATAATGTACATTAACTTGTCCATACAATGACAATGGACATTGGGCAACAGAAAGTATACCTTTAAGCTTCCTCTAGGACAAATTTGAATAAATTTGGTTGTTATTTCACAGATGTATGGCAAATTCAAGGTGTATTTTGTGACCAAAAATGGGAATTGACTACTAATAGTTTACTTCACATTGAAAATAATCAATGTATGGCTCTGATAATTCAATGGTTTATAGCTCTTGGTATAGGTAATTGGGACAAATAATGCCAGCTGGCCAGGATAATTAGATAGTTGATATCAATGTTTGTAAAAAGTTGGATGTGACATATTACAATGTGAACGGACAACTATAGTAGATTCAACCCATCCTGTCACCAGAGGAAAAGTTTTGGACAGAGTCGATTAGTTGGGATAGGGGCCAGAAAAAGAAAACATGAGGCCCGATTCACCTGTTTCATGAACGAATAGAGATAATCTGGCTTTTCATGTTGCCATCATTTTCAAAGGCTTTTGTGTTCCTTCGCATCCAAAACACGGGCGCTCATAAGTCAGTAACATTCAACTCACCTGTTACATTGAATACCACTGAAGCAAATACTATTAGACAGAATGTTTGAGAGCTATGTTTTTGTAGCTACAAATGCGCTTACGCTGACTTGAATGATTTCATTAAGCATATTGATTTCTCTCTGCTATCGGACTACGTTTCAATAGATTTAGCTTGGAATTTTAATCCCGATTTTAATTTCCAATCACAGCACATGCCCCTCATTCAATGCCCATACCTTCGGAAAAGTACTAGAGGTGACATGATGGGTTGAATCTACTATAATGATGTTGAATAAAAGTGTTTTCAACCAAAGAATGCTTGAAGATTTAACATTTTATGAGTTCCTACAACACAGTAGAATATTTCAAAACACTTTTATTGGGAATGAGCAGTATATTGGCTAGTTTTAGGGGTGGATGTGACATTTCTTTCTTGTGAACGGACAATTGCATTATTATGAGTAGTTGTTTAATCTGAAGAATTATGTCTTATTCAGTCCAACTGAATTTTTTGACAAGAACCTATTACACTTTTTTAATTTTATGTTTTTCTGGCCTCTTTGCTTCAAATTATGTTTCATAAGCCCATAAAAGACAGTGTTTATGAAAAATTTAAAAATGGAAATGGTTCTGAAATACATCAAGGACAGAAAGCACAATAATGGGATCAGAAACCTACCACAAGGGGGGGGAAATAATTTCTATTAATGTGTTAATGTTAACTAGTTCAACTTTTCCATAGACACCCCTACTTTCAATTTAAGGTGAAAAAAATATAACCTTTTCCGTTTAATTATTTCCACGATACGATACCACTGGAGTATATAGGAAATGTGTAACATTTTTTAAAATTAGAACAAAGTATTGCACATTGGTCTACTATGGCTTGTAATACTACAAATAGCAGCAAGGTTTTACCATGGTAAAATCATAATGTAATATATTACCAATTCTGTAAAACACAACATAACAATACTGCTAATGTGACATGTCAAGGACGGATACATGCGAAATGAATGGTAACATTAGCACTCCTCGCCCTTGTGTAACTTTTAAACAATTATCTATATAGTAGCCACGGTGAAAGCTGCCATATTTTGGTATCTGCTATAAGATGCACAATATATCATAACAATTAGCACCATTGCCATCAAAAGAATAATAACTTTAGCAGGGCCTCCATCCAAATTCTGTCACGATTAAACAACTTCCGTCAAATAATTAGTAACGTTGGCATAATACGACGATCGACTTTGGATAGCACCATGCAGCGCTCACGCTAGGGATTTTTATTTGTGTAGCAATTTTTGCAACAGCTCTTGCTTTGATCATATTGATAGTGCAAACGTTTGGGGGAAAAATGTTACACAATCTCAAAATTGCATAGCAAATGGCAGAAAATGTGTAGCAAATTGCTATGCTAAACGAGAGCATCAATGATGCATAAGACCCACGTGTATGGTGGAACTGGAATGATTCTTGGAGACGCAATGTATGAGACACCTAAGACAAGTTATTGGTTGGTAGACAGTTTTTGAACAAATAAGATTTAAGATGGACATAAAAAATTAATATGCTTTGGCAAAATAGAAAATGTAGTGTAGTACAAAGTATTTGAGGTCAACATGAACCCGGCGGTGCTCTTCTTCAAATGGTGCAAAAAAATACATTCCTGTCATTTTTTTTTTTAAATTACATGCCTCTTTAATGCAATTATAATCTTAACCATTTTCAGAAAATCATATAATGCCCCTTTAATTGGGAATGGCCCTTTAACTGGTAAATTGAGGAATGGCCGGTTATTTGGTAAATGGTTTTTTTTTTTTTTTTTTTTAATTTCTACACACACGCTCAGGTTTCGTGGCCCATAGACTGCACCATTCTGTGCTATTGTTACTTGTAATATTATTGACGGAATGATTTAGGTACCAGATTATTAAAAAAGTAAACATATCTTATTTCGCACTGCCGTTACATGACTGACCACCAGCCATGATGGAAATTGATAGATGTTGATCAATCTCGGGACTGGCTGTTTGTTCCCGCGAGATTTGAAAAATGCTATTGTTATTGCAAAATATTGACGGAGGTAACAATAGCAAAAAAAATTATGTTATTTCATACCAAAACGATGATTTTTCATATTTTTTTGTTTTAAGTTATCCAAATTGATTGTCCCTTTACAGAAAACAATAAAAGGCAACTGATAAACTTATTGAAGTTATTCCCAAGTGGCTAATAAATATTGCTATTGTTACATGGCGTACATGACGGATGACACTAACAATAGCACTGTCTGTTTGTCGCCCTCCAGAAAACCAATGGTATGACTTTTTGCCCCCAAAAATTATGTAAATCATGGACCAATATGTATTAAACATGATATGTAATCAACAATAATGGAATTCCTTTAAAAATATGCTTGAGAACATTTTTATAAACATCATTTTTGAATGGTTGATTTTTTCCGTCAAAATTGACAGAAATATTAAAGTAATGTTTATGAAAAATTGTCAAAGTGTTTGAGAACCCATTCAAATTATCTTCAATATATGTATACAGGTATATAAACATATTAACACAGTAAATTAAGGAATTCAGTAATTTAGTAAAAATATGTGACATTAAGAAAAATTGCTAATGTTATGGTACCCATTATTGTGCTTTCTGTCATCAAGCAACCTTAGTGACATTATAAAATATAACCCATACAATGTGAAAAAGCCAATCAAACAAGTTAGTTGATGAGTTAGATAGGTATTTTTATCCAAAAAGTCCTTTTTGATGGATGTGACAAATGGGTGTGAACGGACACATTTTTAGTGGTCTGGCATTAATTTAAAGAGCATAATATAGGACACATAACTCAGTCATTGTGCTTTTTAGTGACACCAAATAGCCCTAACAAATTAACTGAAATTGGGTACACTAATGATATTTATATTTGAGCAATGAAAGAAAGTTGTTTTGGATGTGACAGATATGACTATGTCACAAAAGTGAACGGACAAATTAAAATGATTGGCCAGCCCATAAAGATCGTATGATCCTAATGTGTAGGGTACCAGTATAAAGCTCTTCCAATTGTATTTCAAAATTAATATTACAAGTGGAATATTTCATTCTTGTGTTACACCCCAAATTCTACACTTAAAATATGGTGGATGTGACAAAATAAGTGAACGGACAATGAGTGCTCCGCATCCATTTTACTGTAAACAAAAATTAGAGTGAGCAATAACAACAACGTTTTAGTCCAATAATCTTAGGACATAAATTATCAATTGACAATATGTGATGTGATCAAGCAAAATGAGTCGGAAGTTGCAAATGATGATTCTGAGATATAGCCAAACAAAGGAGAAAATGTCTTTTGTTTCCTATTGTTTTGGCCACCCTTCAACTGATTCTATCTTTGGAACTAATTGGTCAATTTCAATGGGGGTTTCAGCAAAATGTAGCTTTTTAAATGGTGCATACAGTTACATGGAAAAGTAAGAATTGAATCTGACCGACTTCAGACTCATTTTGCTTGATCACATCAATTATTTCTTGTTGTGATGTTTGTTTTAAGAACCACTTTAAAATGTGTGTAAAAGTGAACAGACAATGTCACATCCACACACTGAATTTTGCATGCATACTTATACAAGAAAAGCTATTTCTTTAATTTTTATCTTAATACAAAGTGGGACTTATTCTCCAACAAAAATAAGGCAGAGGAATAGGGAAAATGTGGTTGTTGAAGAATGGCAGCTTGACAAAAATAACCTTAATTTCCAGTTGACACCAGAAATGGTCATTTTTTAGGCATGTAATGATATCACAACACCTAAACATGTGACAGGAGCAAGTTGGTTAAGCTATGGGAGGTAGAGCCCATAAGGAGGAATGGTAAAACCCCAATAATGATAGTCTGATCCCATAATTTTGAACATGCTAGGAAGGAAAAGACAAAATTCAAAAAGTGGCGCCTAATCATGAAATGGGCCTTAATAAGCAAATCCCTCTTGACTTTTTCCATGCATGGCACAGGCTGTGTTCCCAGTGCTGTGTTACTGATGATAGCTAGGATTATTGTTGGTGTGAGAACTGGGACAGTGGTTAGTCTAGATGGGGATGGGGATGGGGAGGGGGAGGGTGTTCATTAAGTGGAGACGGGGTGTGTGTTTGATTTTTTTTTTCAAATCTACATATTTTTATTATATTTTTCTAATCCATAGCCTTTTAGTTTTACATTTTTCTCTGGGGGGGAGAGGGGAGTCAGCTGGGGCAGAGGGGCAACCTTCTCCCTTCTCTCCTTCCCTCTTCTTTTTCCCTCTTTTTTCTTTTTCCCTTCCCTCTTTTTCTCTTCCTTCTCCCTTTTTTCCTCCCCTTCCCGTTTTTTTTTTGTGTCCGGGGGAGGGAGCGGCTTTCCCCCATGGTTACAAAAACACCACTGTAGGAGCTAGGTTTGCTTAATATTTTAATATAGGGGCATGTTTTTTATTATATTATGATTATACATGTGATACTTTTACAGATCTAGCCTGCCAGGAATATTTTAAAAAAAAATGCCAAATTTCATGTATACGCTGACTGTCCTGACCATGATTTGAAGTGGCAACACTTCTTCATTTTCTGCTGGATTGAATAGCACCTATACCTTTGCGGGTCTTTGGCTCAGGTTTTACCGTTGGAAATCACTGACTAGTAGGCATTACAACTCTTTTTATGGTTAATTAAAGGTGCAGAAAGAGATTTTGATGCCCCACACTATGTGTCATAACAGTAATTTCTATACATTGGTAGACTAGCCCCAATACATTTCTACCTCAACCTTGTATTTTGCTACAGAAATGTCTTAAAAGAAGAAAAAGTGATTCTGATTTCACTTCATATTAAAACATGGCTGAATTTCGTATTTTGCGCCCTATAGGAATTAGTAATTTCACATTTTTGTTTGTACCAAAAATCCCTTTCTCCAGCTTAATCCTTCAAGGGGGTTATTTTAGGAAGCTTTTTACCCTCCAGGACAAACAGTACTTTTACTTTCGATATTTTAAGGACACCCTTCGTGTGAAATCCTCGTTGTGCCTTTAAAAATTTGTAAATCACTTATATTTAACTCTTGATTCACCACATTTAATTTTATTTTAAAACAATTCTTTCACATAGGTTATTAATCATGTCTTTTGAAAGATTTTAAAAAATTGCAAGATTTTTAAAACTTGGATGGTTCAACATGGCAAGGTGTCAGTAGGATTGTAACGAGTAGTGGTTATTCATGTGTATTTAAAAGATAACGTTGACCTCTGCTCTGCTGTTACCAGAACGAAATTCTTTCCGATCTCTGGACCAGCCTCCTAGAGAGAAATAAGTCTGCACTACCTGGAGTACCCTTGCTTTTCCCTTTAGCTCCTTTGCTCCTTGGTGTCTCCTGTACTTGGGCTTGGCGTTGCTCCCGGTCCCCGTGGACGGGTCGCTGAGTCCTCTGACTTTCGATGGCGATGTTTCGGAGTCTTACTTTTCCGCCTGTCTACATCCTTGGACGAACATGCTATGTATCGTTTAGAGCAACACTTGACTACGTAATATAAAAAATCGCACTGGACGATAATGCAAGAAGATACAGATCTCTGTTTGTCGCTTTTTTTGTGTTGTACATTGATTCAATACAAACAATGCGCACGTACTACTCCATTTCTCAAGGCCGCTTGGTCAGAATGCTTCGCCATTTTCAAAACCAGCGCTTAGCAATAACATTATAGAAACACCGTTGCCCATTGCTTGATATTATTATTAAAGAATTGGATATTATATTAAAGAATGTACGATAGTGTGCCCAATTTACCACTGTTTATAGTAGTTTATAATGTGATGTTTTTCAGATCTCAACATTAAATTACTGCAGTATTTTAACGAAACGTCACTGAAAACACTACAAAAAAACGGAAACATTATGCTCCAACAGGAATAAAACAAACACCTTAAAGTTTTGCCTAAGGTTACATCCTAAAACCTGACTTTCGTAGATCCCCTGATCGCTACCACTGACCTCTATACATGGATAGCGGGCTCGCACGTATTGAATAGTCGGCGATTGAAACACCTGACGGAACTTCCCCAGAGCCATTTTGTAGAGGCAGAACATGAGAGGTCACCGTATGATTCAATGCAAGTCAGCAACTAGCTGCAACTTGTGAATAGTTTTGTATTTGAGAAGAAAACTCTTATATCTTATAAAATGTTGGTAGTAGCATCGCAAATTATGCCACAGTCATAATTAGGCTAATTGGCGCGATACAGACTCCTCAATGCTGGGATTACTTTACTGTGTGGCATAATTTGGAGTGCAATTTGTGCCGTTATAACAAATTATTGATAAAGGGTTGAAAACAATAGAATGTCTGCCAAAAAGAAACTGATGTTTTGGATGTTGAAAACACTTGTGTTATAATTATTTGTGTGAATTTTTAACAGGAATAATTTCACTTTCCTCCACTCTCCTCCTTCCCCCCTCCCCTCCATCCCTCCAGTTACTTTCCTCCCCTCCTCCCTCCCTCCCTTCCCTCCCCCCCTTCATTTTCATTCACTTTCTTCCCCTTCCCCCTCCCTCTCCCCATTCCCCTCGCCGTCCATTCCCCTCCCCTTTTTTTAAATCCCCCCCTCCCCCTTCCCTCCCCTCACTTTCCTTCCCCTTCCCTTCTTCCCTTTCCTCTTCCCTTCCCTTCCCTTCTTTGTTATTTTTAATTTCATTATTCATAATACTCATTACCTTATTCATAAAGTTGGAATTATTCGTTCATCGATTCTTAATTCTTTCCCTTCCTTCAGGCATTCATTAATTCGGTTTAATTTTTAGTTATTTAATCAAATATATTCATTTTTCTCTTATTTAAAATGCTCTATCTATTTATATTCACGTATTTATTTATTATTTCCATTCCTCAGTTTTGTTCATTATTTGTTCGGAATTTGTCTCCTTATTTCAGTTATTTCTTTATTTCTGCGTTATTTCCTTTTTGCATTATTTCTATGCACGCTCGAGTTCCCATTCCCCATCGTCATCTTTCCCCTCCCTCCCTTTCACTTTCCCTTCCCCCCCGGCCTCCCATCGCCATTTTTCCCCCCTCCCCAATCCCCCCAATTCCCCTTCCCTTCCCCTCCCATCCCCTCCCCCCTCACCCCACCCCCTTCCCCACCTCACCCCGACCCCTCCCCTCTCCTCTTCCCCCCTTCCGCCTCCTCCTCCCCATTCCCCCTCCCCATTCCACTCGCCTTTCCTCCCTCCCTCTCCCTCCCCTTCTCTCCCCACCTTCCCCTTACCTCCCCTACCCCCTTCCACTTCCCTCCTCCCCTCCCCTCTCCTCTCCCCTCACCCTTCCCCATCTCCTCTCCCCTCCCTTCCTCCCCTCCCTCCCTCCCCATTCCCCCTCCCTCCCTCTCCGTCCCTCTCACTATCCCCATCCTCACTCCCCCCCCCCCTCCCCCCCTGGTCCACTTTCCCCTCCTCCCTCTCCTCCCTCCCTCCCCTTCTCTCTCTTCCCCTCCCCCTTCCCTTCCCTCCCCGTCCCCTTCCCTCCTCTCTCTTCCTCTCTCTCCACCTTCCCCTCCCCTCCCCTCCCCCTTCCCCGCTCCCTCCCCAGCCCTCCCTCCCTCCCTGCCCCTCGCCCCTTCCCCCTCGATATCCCCCCCTTCCCCCCTCCGCCCTTATCCAACCCACCTCACCTCCCTCCCCTCCCTCCCTCTCTTCTCTTCCCTTCCCCCCTCCAACCCCCCTCCCCATTCCCCTCCCACCTACATCTTCTTTTTTCTTATTTTTTATTTCTTCATAATAATAAAGGCAAGTTGGGGATTTATATTCGTTTCATCCCATCCTTCCTTCTGCATTCATTTCATTCATTCGTTCATTCTATATTTATTTATCCAAATATATGCCATTTAATCTTATGTTAAACATGCTCTGCTATTTTTTGCTGCATGTCTTTATTTTTTTCCACATTTCCTTCCTCAGTTTATTTTCATAATTTTTTCTTCCGGAATTTCTTTATTTGTTCTTAATGGTTTGTTTTGAAAATACAAAATTCCTTTGTGTGAAAAAACCTCTTTTCGTTTCCCTTATTTTGAAGTAAATTTCAGAATTTCAAATTGACGTACAAGTGCCATTGAAAGTACTGCAGCGACGACGGGTTCTTGCTTGCCCTCTACAACTGAGGACAAAATGTTTCACGTCTCGATCGCCGCCCGCTATCCATGATAGAGGGCAGTTGACTCTACTCCACACACTGGATAGGCTATCCGCCGCTCGAACTTGATGAAACCGGAAATTGGCCCGGCGCCATTGCTCTAACCAAAACATCTCTCACGTACAAGGAATAGGTAAATACAAGAAGGGACGATTTGGCGATCAATTGCGCGAATGTCAACGTTGTTTAATTTTGGTGTGATTTTTATCGTTTAGGCGGGTATTTTCGATCCGACGAACAAAAGTGATTTTTAAAAATGTAAACAATCTTGAATGCCCCTACTTAAGTCACGGTTTTCAGCACAAAGACAATAATTCAAATCATAAGTGCTTTGGACTATTCACAGATATATTAGCTGTTATTAACCACCTTCAAGATTTTTGTCTAACTTACAAAAAAAAACCTTTTTCTGGCCAAATTATTTCATGTATTGTCATTTAATTGAGGCCCACATTGCATGTTTAATTGTTTAATAAAACGATACGCTCCCAAAGTGATGGATGGGGGAGGGGGACACCCCTTTGAAAGAGACGTTCACACGCCTAGTACGCGCAGGAATCCCACAGGACACTGATTTTAGTACATGTGCCTATATCCTACTCTTTCTTTATAATCAAAATTATTACCCACATGCCCAGCATTACTCCAAATTACTTCATAACGTTCGCATGTCAGCACATAGTGGAAAAATTCAAGTTTTATTACCAAAAACCTAAAAAAGTTAAGGAGTCATCTAATTTTAACGCTGTTTACGCTTACATGATTTGAAATGACTATTTTTATTTAACGCAGAGTCATTAGTGATGATGTGGTTTTTGATTCAGTACAATTTGCAAAACCCAATCTATTTTTTCCCTATATCAATGTAGTTTTATACTTTCCCTTAACTATGCACATAGTGGGAAGTTGGTAACTTTTTTGATACCACAATAAAATAAGAAACTGCTAGCTATTCGTGGGTACCCAAGTTTAATAAGAATTGGAATGAAAATCACAGGGGGTGTAACCCCCCCCCCCCCCCCACCCTACCCCATGGAGGGCTCAGGTAGATGAGTTTTCCCCATATGTTTATATTTTATGTGTGATAAACAATTGGTAAGCATTCTTTTTATTTTGTAAAACCCCATTTCTCTTTTTAAAAATATTGCTTAAGATTTGTGAAAACTGCGGGGGGGGGGTCTTGATTTTGGTCGGGCACCAATGCTCGTACCATAAAAATAGTACTACTGCAAATGTGGCTTTCCTCTAAGGGTATCACATTCACAATAAGCAAGTTTTAGTCCCGCTTATAGGGTACAATTCATTGTGATTGTGACGATTTCCAATGATACACATAACGAAAATTTAACATAAAACATATCTCAAAATAACCCTGAGTGTTTATTTTTTCTACCGCCTAGCCCAAGTGTGTAATTTTTTTTCTTGTAGATGGGCCAATTTGGCTATTCTACAGGTATTGGTCATGTATTGAGAACAGTCCTGCAAGGGTATGGGTCTAATATTACTACAAATTGGTTCCCTTATTAAAAGGGTATATTTCACTAAAAACATAATAGATTTTACCAAACCTGGTCCCCGCTAAGGGTTTTTTCCTGAAATTGGTCCCATTAGAGGTGCAGTTTCAGAACCCCTTGGGATGTGCATGCGGGTACCCAACAAACCCAATCACAAGCTATCCATTTCTACAAATGTATCTAGCGAAAATACTCATGAATTTTTATCGCATTTTAGACCAAAAATACACTACCCAGTGCAAGTACATACAGTATAATGTACAGCGTATAGGCCAATTTACGTTGGATTAGCCTGTATACCAGTTCTCACTAAATCCTTCGCAAATACTGGTAATTCACTCTATTTACTTGACTCACTGTTAATTACAGGCAAAACTGGCAACATACTCCACAGAAATTAAATGACTTGGGTATTTTTTAGATATTGACCAGAAAAGTACTTCATAAAGACGTCTATGTATACTCATCCCATAGAAACCCCGTGCAACCGAGTGAATGTTTTGCGTAGATCAAAATGGACGCTGTGCAACTTCCGTAATCTCGCCGCTCGCTATTCATCCGCGTGGGAGACAGCCTATCCGTGTGTAGAGATAGTGGTAGAATCCACTGACTCGCCGCTCGAACGTAAGGACACCGGAAATTGCACGGCGGCCCTTTTGCTCTACCCAAGAACCGATCGTGCAACGTACAAAAGAATAGGGAACACACGGAAGGACATAATAAGCGATTAATTGCGCGTATGTTAAGGTTTATCACATCTTGGTTTGATTTTCGAGTATGGGCGGTCCTGTTCGAACAAATATGATTAAATGTTTTAAAAAGTCTTTAAAAAACATGCCATATTTCAGGTTTTTTCAGCTACTGCACAATAATTCATCATGCAGTAATGCTTTGACTAACTAATTCACATAGATATTAATATTGTTAATACTCCTTCAATTTTTCCGCTTAACTCCCCCCCCCCCCCTTCTGGGCCCCAATTGACTTGGTACCTCCCAAGTGATGGATGGGGGTAGTACCCCTGGGGAGGGGGGAAGTAGCAGCACGCCTAGTATGGCTTGGGGATATCACAGACCTTGATTTGGGTACCAATGATAAGCCATCATCCCTACCTCTTTCATTGATACCAAATTAGTACCAACATGATGCCCCAGCATTAGGCTACTTTCAAGTGACGTCATCTCCAAATGGGGAAATTCAAGTTTTACCAAAAACAAAAAGGAGAGTATCCTATTCCATGCGGGTTTGGGCTTTTTCATGATGGGAAATTACTATTTTTTTTTTCAAGAGGCGTTTAGTGATATTTTGAGTAAATTGAAAAATATCAATTTTTTCCACCTTCTCTGTACTTGGGCTTGGCGTTGCTCCCGGTCCCCGTGGACGTGGCGCTGGAGTCCCCCTGACTTTCGATGGCGATGTTTCGGGGCGTACTTTTCTTTCCCCTTTCTCCTCCTTGGACGAACCATGCTATGGTATCGTTAGAGCACACCTTGACTACGTATATAAAAAAAGAACGCACAGACGTCCTAATGCAAGAAGATACAGATCTCTGTTTGTCGCTGTTTGTTTGTACTTGATTCATAACAAACATGCGCCCGGGTACTCCCTTTCTAAAAAGGCCCAGGCTTGGTCCAGAATGCTCGCCATTTTCAAAAACACGGTTAGCATAACATTATAGAAACAACCGTTGCCCTTGCAATTATATTATTATGAAAGAATTGATATTAATTATTAAGAATAGTACGGGAAACAAAAAAAAAAAACAAACTTATTTGGGTGCCAATTTTACCACCACTGTTATAGGATGTTTATAATGTAGATGTTTTCAGATCTCAACATTAAATTAATGAAGTATTAAACGGCACTGAAAACACTAAAACGGGAAAACACTTATCTCCACACAGATAAACAAAACAACATTTAAAAGTTTTGCATAAGGTTGACCCTAACCTTGAACTTTACGTGATCCCACTGATCTCTAACCACGGACCTCTATACAGTGATACGGGTCGCACGTAAGTGAATAGTCGGCGATTTAAATCAACCGTAACTTCCCCTGCAGCCATTTTGTAGAGGGCAAGAACATTAGAGGTCACCGTAACTGATCAAATGCGAAGTCATGCACTAGCTCGACGTGTGAATATTTTTTGTATTTGAAAAGAAAATCTTAATATCTTATTAAAACTTGTGTGGTAGTAGCATCGACACATTATTCCACAGTCTAATACGCTAATGGCGCGGATAACAGACATCCTAAATGCTGGGATTACTTTAACTGTGTGGCATATTGGAGTGCCATTTGTGCAGTTATACACATTATTATGAAAGGTTGACAATAGAATGTCTGCCAAAAAAATATGTTAGTGAACAAATTGTGTTAGAATTATTTTGTGTGAATAATTTTTGTTTTTTTTTTTTTTTAACAGGAATAATTCATTCCCTCCACTCTCCTCCTTCCCCTCCCCGCCCCTTGTCCCCTCCAGTTACTCTCTCCCTCCCCTCCCCTCCCCTCCCCTTCCCCCTTCCTTTCACTTTCCCCCCCTCCCCCTCCTCTCCACTTTCCCCGCGCCTTCCACTTCCCTCCCCTTCCACCCCCCCCCCTCCCCTTCCCTTCCCCCTTCACTTCCCTTCCCCTTCCTTCTTCCCTTTCCTTCTTCCTTCCCTTCCCTTCTTGTTATTTTTATTCATTTATTCATAATAATTCATTACCTTATTCATAAGTTGGATTTTGATTCCTTCTCCATTCATTAATTCTTTCCTTCAGGCATTCATTCCTTCGTTTATTTTTATTATTTAAAGCAAAATATGCATTTTTATCTATGTTATACAATGCTTGTTTTTCTAAACATTTAGTCACTGTATTATTTATTATTTTCACATTTCCTCAGTTTGTTTCATCATTTTTGTTCGGCAATTTCTCCTATTTCAGTTATTTCTGCAGGTGATTCGTTGCCTATTCTATGCACGCTCGTGTCCCCATTCCCCCTCGTCCATTCCCCTCCCTCCCTTTCACTTCCCCGGGCTCCCATCGGCCATTTCCCCTCCCCAATCCCCCCAATTCCCCGTCCCGTCTCCCCTCCATCCCCTCCCCACCTCCCCCCACCTCCCCTCTCCTCTCCCCCCTCACCCCTCCGCTCCCCATTCCCCTCCCCCCATTCCCACTCCCTCCCCTCCCTCTTCTCCTCCCCTTCTCGCCCCCCCAATTGCCCCTTCCCTCCCTCCCCATTCCCCGTCTCCCTCCTCCCCTCAACCCTTCTCCTCTCCCCCCTCCCCTCCCCCTCTCCTCTCCCCTCCCCCCTTCCCTCCCCTCCCTCCATGCCCCCATTTCCCCCTCCCTCCTCTCCCTCCCTCCACTTCCCCTCCGCTTCCCCACCCCCCCCTCCCCATTTCCCACTTCCCCTCCCTCCCTCTCCCTCCCCTTCTCTTCCCTCCCCAATTCCCCTGTCGCCTCCCCTGCCGCCATACCCTCCTCTCTCCTCTCTCCCCTTTTCCCTTCCCTCCCCTCGACCCCTTCCCCCTCCCATCCCTTCCCTCCCTCCCCTTCCCCTCTAGCCCATCCCCCTTCCCCCCTGCCCATTCCCCTCTCCGTCCCTCCCTCCTCCCCCCTCCCCTTCTTTCTCTTCCCTTCCCCCCTCCACCACCCCCCTCCCCTCCCCTCCCCAACCACCTCCATCCTTTTCTTTTTTTCTTATTTTTTATTTCTTCATAATAATAAAGCAATGGGATTTATTCGTTCATCCATCCTTCATTTCTTTCATTCATTCATTCATTCGTTCATTTCTATATTTATTTATACCAAATAGCATTTATCTTATGTTAGTACATGCTCTGCTATTTATTTGCTGCATTATTATTTATTTTTTTCACATTTCCTCAGTTTTATTTCATTATTTTTTTCCGGAATTTCTTTATTTGGATTAATGGTTTGTTTTGAAAATACAAAATTCCTTTGTGTGAAAAAACCTCTTTTCGTTTCCCTTATTTTGAAGTAAATTTCAGAATTTCAAATTGACGTACAAGTGCCATTGAAAGTACTGCAGCGACGACGGGTTCTTGCTTGCCCTCTACAACTGAGGACAAAATGTTTCACGTCTCGATCGCCGCCCGCTATCCATGATAGAGGGCAGTTGACTCTACTCCACACACTGGATAGGCTATCCGCCGCTCGAACTTGATGAAACCGGAAATTGGCCCGGCGCCATTGCTCTAACCAAAACATCTCTCACGTACAAGGAATAGGTAAATACAAGAAGGGACGATTTGGCGATCAATTGCGCGAATGTCAACGTTGTTTAATTTTGGTGTGATTTTTATCGTTTAGGCGGGTATTTTCGATCCGACGAACAAAAGTGATTTTTAAAAATGTAAACAATCTTGAATGCCCCTACTTAAGTCACGGTTTTCAGCACAAAGACAATAATTCAAATCATAAGTGCTTTGGACTATTCACAGATATATTAGCTGTTATTAACCACCTTCAAGATTTTTGTCTAACTTACAAAAAAAAACCTTTTTCTGGCCAAATTATTTCATGTATTGTCATTTAATTGAGGCCCACATTGCATGTTTAATTGTTTAATAAAACGATACGCTCCCAAAGTGATGGATGGGGGAGGGGGACACCCCTTTGAAAGAGACGTTCACACGCCTAGTACGCGCAGGAATCCCACAGGACACTGATTTTAGTACATGTGCCTATATCCTACTCTTTCTTTATAATCAAAATTATTACCCACATGCCCAGCATTACTCCAAATTACTTCATAACGTTCGCATGTCAGCACATAGTGGAAAAATTCAAGTTTTATTACCAAAAACCTAAAAAAGTTAAGGAGTCATCTAATTTTAACGCTGTTTACGCTTACATGATTTGAAATGACTATTTTTATTTAACGCAGAGTCATTAGTGATGATGTGGTTTTTGATTCAGTACAATTTGCAAAACCCAATCTATTTTTTCCCTATATCAATGTAGTTTTATACTTTCCCTTAACTATGCACATAGTGGGAAGTTGGTAACTTTTTTGATACCACAATAAAATAAGAAACTGCTAGCTATTCGTGGGTACCCAAGTTTAATAAGAATTGGAATGAAAATCACAGGGGGTGTAACCCCCCCCCCCCCCCCACCCTACCCCATGGAGGGCTCAGGTAGATGAGTTTTCCCCATATGTTTATATTTTATGTGTGATAAACAATTGGTAAGCATTCTTTTTATTTTGTAAAACCCCATTTCTCTTTTTAAAAATATTGCTTAAGATTTGTGAAAACTGCGGGGGGGGGGTCTTGATTTTGGTCGGGCACCAATGCTCGTACCATAAAAATAGTACTACTGCAAATGTGGCTTTCCTCTAAGGGTATCACATTCACAATAAGCAAGTTTTAGTCCCGCTTATAGGGTACAATTCATTGTGATTGTGACGATTTCCAATGATACACATAACGAAAATTTAACATAAAACATATCTCAAAATAACCCTGAGTGTTTATTTTTTCTACCGCCTAGCCCAAGTGTGTAATTTTTTTTCTTGTAGATGGGCCAATTTGGCTATTCTACAGGTATTGGTCATGTATTGAGAACAGTCCTGCAAGGGTATGGGTCTAATATTACTACAAATTGGTTCCCTTATTAAAAGGGTATATTTCACTAAAAACATAATAGATTTTACCAAACCTGGTCCCCGCTAAGGGTTTTTTCCTGAAATTGGTCCCATTAGAGGTGCAGTTTCAGAACCCCTTGGGATGTGCATGCGGGTACCCAACAAACCCAATCACAAGCTATCCATTTCTACAAATGTATCTAGCGAAAATACTCATGAATTTTTATCGCATTTTAGACCAAAAATACACTACCCAGTGCAAGTACATACAGTATAATGTACAGCGTATAGGCCAATTTACGTTGGATTAGCCTGTATACCAGTTCTCACTAAATCCTTCGCAAATACTGGTAATTCACTCTATTTACTTGACTCACTGTTAATTACAGGCAAAACTGGCAACATACTCCACAGAAATTAAATGACTTGGGTATTTTTTAGATATTGACCAGAAAAGTACTTCATAAAGACGTCTATGTATACTCATCCCATAGAAACCCCGTGCAACCGAGTGAATGTTTTGCGTAGATCAAAATGGACGCTGTGCAACTTCCGTAATCTCGCCGCTCGCTATTCATCCGCGTGGGAGACAGCCTATCCGTGTGTAGAGATAGTGGTAGAATCCACTGACTCGCCGCTCGAACGTAAGGACACCGGAAATTGCACGGCGGCCCTTTTGCTCTACCCAAGAACCGATCGTGCAACGTACAAAGAATAGGGAACACACGGAAGGACATAATAAGCGATTAATTGCGCGTATGTTAAGGTTTATCACATCTTGGTTTGATTTTCGAGTATGGGCGGTCCTGTTCGAACAAATATGATTAAATGTTTTAAAAAGTCTTTAAAAAACATGCCATATTTCAGGTTTTTTCAGCTACTGCACAATAATTCATCATGCAGTAATGCTTTGACTAACTAATTCACATAGATATTAATATTGTTAATACTCCTTCAATTTTTCCGCTTAACTCCCCCCCCCCCCCTTCTGGGCCCCAATTGACTTGGTACCTCCCAAGTGATGGATGGGGGTAGTACCCCTGGGGAGGGGGGAAGTAGCAGCACGCCTAGTATGGCTTGGGGATATCACAGACCTTGATTTGGGTACCAATGATAAGCCATCATCCCTACCTCTTTCATTGATACCAAATTAGTACCAACATGATGCCCCAGCATTAGGCTACTTTCAAGTGACGTCATCTCCAAATGGGGAAATTCAAGTTTTACCAAAAACAAAAAGGAGAGTATCCTATTCCATGCGGGTTTGGGCTTTTTCATGATGGGAAATTACTATTTTTTTTTTCAAGAGGCGTTTAGTGATATTTTGAGTAAATTGAAAAATATCAATTTTTTCCACCTTATCATGTA